>JAJJLU010000494.1:0-37061 GCA_023807065.1 Isotricha intestinalis | reverse complement strand
TTTTGCTCAAACAAATCAAATTTTATAATTAAATATATTTAATCTGAATCAATAGAAATTTCTATATTCTCTGTTATTTCTTGAATTTCAATATTTGCTCTATTATGGACTTCATTATATGTGTTAAAATTTAAACCACAAAAATTTAGAATAAGCAATTCACAAAAAATCAGAGTAGCAAAAAAATAAACAACACGAATCACTATTTGAATAATATAATAATACAGGTGTTTTTTTTCATATTTATAAATAATATTTCCAATTTCAGTTAAAGAAATTGATACTCCAAAATGACAAGGAGTCCAAAAATATATTACTAATGTTTTCATTATATAATATAACATTGATGATAATGAATAAATAATAATAGATAATATATCTGACTTTTCGAAACTTGTAATTTGTTGAAAATCAAATATTTGCTCATTTTCTTTAAAACAAAATTGTATTTCCATTAAAAATATATTGCATTTAATATAAGAGAAAATAGAACATAATATTATTAATAAAATAGTAGATATAAATCCTTGATGAGTTAATATAACAAAAGGAGAAATATAATGAAATTTCATTAAATGTTTTTGAATAATTCCTTGAATTCCATTTAAAACAGAAGCAATAAAAATAATTAAAATACGATAACTATATTCTTTTAAATTTTCGTTTTTAATTTCATAAATTATATGAAAAATACTACTAATTAATATTATTAATAAACTAAAATAATGATGTCTATAATATGTTTCATTTAAAAATTTGTTTGATAAAATTAAAGTTGTTAAAATAAAAAAAATAGGAATTTCACCTATTGAAATACTTCTTGAATATAAAAATAAAGAACTTAATATACCAAAAATTGATGATATAAAAATTAAAATAAAATATTGCATTTTTTTCTTTGATGGTAAAAATTTTATTTCTTTTGCTTTTGGATTAAATATTTTTAATAATTTATATTTTGAAACCAACTCCGCTTCATTTTTGTTATACTTTTCTGAAGTACTTAATTTTTTTTGGATTAAAAATAAAAATATTGAAAGAAATTGGCCTAAATATACAATAATACAATTTAAATATATATTTTTAAGAATAAAATTTTTATCCTTATTTTTTTGATTATATCTATTTCGAGTTTGATTTCTAATTGTTAAAAAAATAAAAGTTAATATTATATCTAAAGATTTATATGAAAAAATTCCAAAATAACAACAATCCATTAAAATATATTTTTTAAATTAAAAATTAGTAAATAAAAAAATTAAACATATAAAAATTAACTAGGTATATAATCAAAATTTTCTTCTATTTCATTATATCTTACTTTTCTATTATTTCGATGGATAATTTTAAAATATATAACACATAAAAACAATAAAATAATACCAAGAATAATAATTAAAACATAAGATATAGGAAAAACATTATCTTCTTGTAAATTTTTAAAATATCCAATAACTTTTTTATCTTGATCAAAAACAAATTGATATTTTTTTAAAAAAGGAACTCCTAAACAAAGTTTATAAGGAATTTTAGAATCGAAAGTCATTAAAAAAATATATGAGTCATCAAATTGTTTAAATAAATCGTGATAATTTAATTCGAAAATTTTATTTAAACCATTAAATTTAAAATACATAGTTTTAAATTTTGAAACATCAATAGAATTATTACAAGAAAAATATAACATTCTAATATTATTATATAATTGTTCTTTACATATATTTTTGTTGATTAAATCATCAAAAAATTGTTCTTTAAGTAAATCTCTCATTTGAGTAGAACCAACAATATTATTAATATGTAAATCTAATTCAACAATAATATCTTTTGAAATAGAAATATTCATAAAAGTAAAATTTTCTAAAATAATTCTATATTCATAAAAATTATATTCAGCTCTTGTAAATTCAAAATTAAATTCTCCTTTTTTTTCATAAATTGGAAATTTTTCATCTAAAATGATATTTCCTTCATTTTCATTATTATATTTAATTGTTAAAGTACAAGAAGAAATTATTTTTTTTTCTTTTAATTCATGAATAAAATTTGGATAAATTGGATTATAATTTTCATCATAAATTCTTAATCCAATTAAACCAGGATATTTAATTTTTTCATTTAAATTCCCTAACATTGCTAAAAAAAAAGTAAAGTTATTAATAATATTTTTTTCTTTTTTATTAATATTAAATATAAAAGTATCATAAGATATATATCCATATGAAAAATATGAAGAATAATAATATCTTAATTTATAATCTGAATTAAATGAATTTGAAATGTTAGGATTAAATTTTATATTTGTTTGATTTCCTGAAAAAAAAGTTGCAAATTCTTTTAGATTTATATATGTTTTTATTGTTTGAGGAGGATTTCCTATTGAAACATTTGTATATATTCTATTTGAAAAATATTCATCCATACTTTTATTTTCTTTATTATATTCTCTTTCAAAATGCAATATAAAAGAACTAAAGCAAAAATTGAAAATCCCAAAGTAAAACAATAACATTAAAAAAAATAAAAAAAAAATGATAAATAAATTTTCACAAAAAAAATATAAAACGAAAAGGAAAATAAAATATATTTTTATATCAATTTATTTTTTTTATAAAATACAATATTTATTCAATTATTATAAAATCATACCATATTATTTTAAATTGAAGAAGAAAACTTTTTATTGTTCCCAAATTTTAATTTTAAAAAATTAAATTCATTAATTTTTCCTGATAATAATTTGATATATTTTGCCTTCAAAAATCATCGATAATTAAGAAAATTGAGAATTAAATAATAACTTTGAAAAAACACTTCATCAAATAATAATAAGATGAATATTACCAAAAATATAATGAAAAATATATATTTTATGGAAAAAGAATAAATCACTACTTCAGATGGAAAAAAATATTGTGATATATGGTCAAATTGATTAAATAATATAATAATTGTATTCCAATGTTTTATGGAAACATAAAAGGAAAAAGAGATAAAATCTCAATAATAGATAATTTTAAAAGAAAAGGATATATAACATTAGGAAGTTTAAATCAATCTCACAGAGAATTATTTTAATTAAAAACTCAAAAAAATTATAAATTTGTAAATTTTGCTCCAAACCAATCTCCAAATGATAAAAATGAAAATAATATTGATATTTATTCAAAAAATGAATATGTTTATATGGTAAAGATACTTTTGAATTATATTTGAATATACTTTTAAATAATATTAGAATTGGTTTTATTGAGTCTTAACAAAACTCTCTTGAAGTTATTAATTATATTGATAATGCTTTAAGATGTAATTTATTTATATGAAAATTATTTTAATAGTATTTCAAGAAATTATCAAAATGAACAATATAATGTTTTAAATTGAAAAGAAAAGATCTGAAAGAGATTCAGAAACTTGTTAATTTTAATTTTGGTCATATTTTTTCTGCTCAACAAGTTTAAACTCCCTTAAGAACTTTATAATATTTTCATTGATATTTTAAAAGATAAAAAAATCTTACTTTTAAGAAAGAAAATTCCATTTTTAATATTATAGATAAAAAAAAAATATGAATTGTTAAAATAATATATGGGAGATAATTTTTTCGATGAAAGATGTCCTTGTGTTGATTATTAATTCATTCATAATAATTTAATTATGTTTTTTTTATATTTTAGAAATATGAGTTTTATGTTTGTTTTTGAAATATTTTGACTATTTTTGCTGAATTATTTTATTGATAAATAGTATAAAAAAAAGATTTAATTTAACTATATTCTATTTAAGGATTTTTTTATTAAAAAAATAAATTGAAAAATATGTTGGGTAATAATTTTTTAGATGATTCTTTTGAAGAAGAAGATATTTATTTAGAAGAATCTAATTCAATCGAACCAGAATCTTCATCTTATGAACAATTTGACGACCTAAAATTATTCAAAAAATATCAGAAAATAATAGATTCATATAGATTAAATTCAGATGAAATAATATGTGACAAATGTTTTTACACTCCAATAATATCATTAAAATTAAATGAAAAAGACTATATATTAGAATGGAATTGTGAATGTGGAAATTCTAAATATTCTCTGATAGAATTTTACCAAAAAATAAATTGCCCATTATTTAAAGCAAAATGTTCAAAATGTTCAATAAATTATAATTATGGAAAATTAACAAAATGTGTTAAATGTAATTTAATATTATGTGATTCTTGCTATAAAAAACATAAAAAAGATATTATTCATCCAGTCCAAACAACACATCCCTCAATTGATTTAAGTAATATTTGTAATAAATGTAAATTTCATCCTAAACCAAAAGTTTGTGGTTATTGTGTTATTTGCAAAGAGAATATTTGCAGGAAATGTCTTGAATCACATAAAATACATAATATTATTAATTTTGAAGATTTTAAAATTACTAAAAAAGAATACGACATTATTTTTGAAAAATATATTAAAAGAAAAAATCATTTTTTTAAAATTTTCTCAACTAGAGAAAAACTTTATAAAAATTTTAAACAACAATTAGAAAAATTATTAAATGATTTAAATGAATCTTTTGAAAAATTTAAAGAAAACAATTTTTCTGTTTTAGGTTTTTATGAAACAATTTTAGATTCAAAGGAAAATTTCTTTGAAAATTTTTATTATGAGAAACAAATAAATTTACTTAATCTAAAATCAATAAAAATAGTATCACCTTTACAATCTATATATTATAGAGATACTATAACAAGTATAAATGATTATATTTCAAAATTAAGAAATATTATCAAAGATAATAATCAACAATTAATTACTAAATATCCTCATTCTTTTGAATTAAATAATAATTATTCTTTACTTCCTTTAAAAGATGGAAATTTAGTTTGTTTTAATAATCATTCTTTAAAAATAATAAAAGGAAAACCTGATTTTTCAGATTTATTCATTTTTCCTAATCAAACAAAATTAATAGATGTTTTTCAATTACCTAATGAAAAAATTTTAACTTTCAAATATAATAATCAGTATTCTTTTGAAATGAAAATGTTTTCTAAGTCAAACAATTCAAACATTTATAAAGAAGAAGTTACTTTTTTTGATTTAGAAAAAATTGAAGATCATTATGATAATTTATTTTTATTTAGACAGAATTTTCAAATTATAATAAAAGAAATTGAAGATTACAAACTTTCTGATAAATGCTTTTTCAATCTTTTTGAAAATAATTTAAATAAATATTCTATCATAAAATTATGCTTTATCAATAAAAATAATTTTATTTCTTTTTTAACTGATAATACTTATAAAGTAAGTATGATTATTTTATATAATATTAATCTCGGAAAAGAACAGAGAAGATTTTTCTTTGATTATAAATATTTTAATTTATATCATCTTAAAGAGTCAAATATAATTATTATTGATAACATTATATTTAATTTATTGACTTGGCAAATTCAAACTAATTTAAATTATTCTTGCATTGGTATTTTAAATAATGGAAATTTAATATTACAAAATGATAATCAAATAATGGTTTATGATGAAAATAATTTTAATACATTATTGAAATTTCAAGATAAAAACTATCAAGATTTAACTGATATTTTCTTATTAAATGGATTAATAATATATAAAAGAAAATATAATTCTAAAATTTATTATATAAAATATTCTCCTAAGAAAATGCAAACTTTTACAAAATAGAATAAAAAAAAATTTAAATAATTAAATTATTATTGTTATTAAATAAATCTTAAAATGATTCTATATATTTTTAAAAGAGAATTACATTAAAATATTTAATCCTTCTTCAGTTTCATGAATTTTTGTTTTAACTTCTTCATCAGTAGCTAAATAATAATGTTGAATAACATTTAATTTATTATCAAATTCATAAACTAAAGGAATTGCATTTGGAATTCTGAATTTTTCAATATTTTTATCTGAAATATTATCTAAATATTTTCTTAAACTTCTTAATATATCACCATGAAGACAAACAATAACCTTTTTTTTTAATAAAACATCTTTTAAAATAACATCATTAAAAAAAGGTAAAATTCTATTTAAAGTATTTTTTAAACTTTCACTTCTAGGTAAAATATTAGGAGGAATATTTTTATATTTTTCATTAAAAATAGGATTTCTAAAATCATTTTCTTTTAAAGGAGGAGGTTTTTTATCAAAAGAAAATCTCCAAATTTTAATTTGATTTTTATCATATTTTTTTTCTCTTTCTTCTTTACTTAATCCTTCTAAATCACCATAATGTTTTTCATTAAGTCTCCAAGTTTTAATATGTTTAATATAATTTTGATTTAAAACATCTGAAATTGTATGCCATGTTTTTATTGTTCTTTTTAACATTGATGAATAACAAATATCAAATTTATAATTATTTTCTTTTAATTTTTTACCTGCCATATAAGCCTCATTTATTCCCTTTTTTGTTAAGGGAGCATCTTGCCATCCTTGATATCTTTTTATTATATTCCATGTTGTTTGTCCGTGACGAACGAATACTAATTTTAATGGATTTTCAATTGTTGAGAAATGATATTTTGGAATCATTTTTTTTATAATTAATATTTTTTTTTTTATATTATTGATAAAATCAATTAAATGAAAAATTTTTTTATTGAATTTGATATTAATGTTAAACATTGTTTTTTAATTATTAGTATTATTTGTAGCTTTGTTATTTTTGAATATATTAATGCTAAAAATATATATACTGTAGAAATTCCTCATATAATTTCAACTTTTGCTTCATTGATTTTATGGATTATTACAAAAAATTCAAGTGAAGGAGAAAAAAATATTGTGTTTTATGAATCTAGAGAATCAAATAATCTTATTGTTTCACAAATAGAATATAATAAATTTGTTGATATAAAATCAAAAAAAGAAATTATTTTTCATTCAATGATTATCATAATTATTTATTTTTTCTTAGAATTTTTATTATTTATTATTCAATTTTATAATGGAGATATTTATTTAATTTATCAAATTTATTCTATTCTTCCAATGATAATAATTGATTATTTTGTATTTAAAAATAAAATTTATTTACATCATTTTATTTCAGTAATAACTCTTTTTATTTTTAATTCATATCACCCAAAATATAAAATGAGAGTAATTTATTATCAAAAGAAAATATTAAGTTTATTATATTATTTTACAGAAGGCTTAGTTTTATTTTTAATGAAATATATGATGGAAAATAAATATGTAAGTCCATTTACAATTTCTTTTTTTTAAAACATTTATTTTAGTTATAACTATTATTATTAAATATATATTTCAAATAAATTATAAAAATATTGAAAATCATCCTAAAATTAAAATTCCAGATAAATATTTTAAATTAGGAAATGAAAATTATGACAAACAACTTTATATATTTATGGCTCATTGTGTTTTTCATATTTTCAATACTTTATTAATTTATTTTTTTTCTCCTTTTTATTATATTATTTCTATTGAAGTTGGAGGAATGTTTAATATTAATAATTATCAATATATTATTCATTTTATTGGATGTTCTCTTTCAATTATGATATTTTGTGAAATTATTATCATTAATTTTTGTGGAATGGGAATTAATACAAAAAAGAAAATAAGTGAAAGAGGAAAATTAAATGCTAATATGCAAATAGAATCTGATTTACAAAGTTTTGGAAGTCATAATTATTTTTCTACTAAAGAATAGAAACAATTTTAAATTTAATTGATTATGTTATTAATCATATAAAAATTAGTGATTTTTAATTTTTTTTTTCTTATTTAATTATTTTATTTAATTAATTATAATTTTAAATGGGTTGTATATCTCATAAAAGTAAGATTATACTTTTTGACAATTAATATAGAAGATATAATATTAAAAAAAAATTATGAAGAAAATAAAATAGAAGAAGAATTAGAAAATCAAAGTGATTATAATATAAAAAATGAAAAAAAAATAAATTATAAAAACTCAAAATCTCCACAAAAAAGGAATTTTTCAACATATTTTGAAACAGATATCAATGAAAATATAGAATTAACAAATAAAGAGAAAGAAAAAATAAAACAAAGATTAATAAACCATTATTTATTTAAAGATAAATCATCAAATATAATAGAATCACTTTTAAAAAAAATAGAAATAATAAAATTTTATCCATATTCAATAATTTTTAATGAAGGAGAAAAAGGCGAATTTTTTTATATAATAAAAAAAGGAAGTGTTGAATCTTTTTCAAAAAATATTCCTGGAAAAAAAATATTAAAAAAAGGAGAAACTTTTGGTGAACTCGCTTTATTAGAAAGGAAAAAAAGAACAGAAACAATAAAAACTTTAGAATATACAATTTTATATCAATTAGATGGGAAAATATTCAGAGAAATCGTAAATTCAATAAATAAAAATGAATTAAAAGAAAGATTAGAATTTATTTCTCTTGTACCAATATTTGAATCAATGGATAATATAAAATTAAATTTTTTAGCTTCTTCAATGTTTAAATGTGTTTATGATATAAATGAAAATATATTTAAAAAAGGAGATTTAGGTGATTCTTTATATATAATTAAAAGTGGAGAAATAAATTGTGAAATAGATGGTAAAATTATTAGAGTTATTAAATCAAAAGAATTTTTTGGTGAATATGCTGTTTTATTTAATCTTCCTAGATCACTTTCTTGTAATGCTAAAATGAAAGTTACTTGTTATAAAATTACTGATTGTTTATTGATTGAAACTTTTGGGAATGATTATAAAAATATTATTTTGAAATCTATTTTAAAAGAAAGCTTTAAAATGAGTAAATTTTTAAATTTTTTTTCTGATGATTTTTATATTGATTATATTTTCAAAGAATCTCTTATTAAATTATATAAGAATGGAGAATATATTTTAGAAAAGGAAAATTTTGATGAAAATAAAAAAAAAATATATACTATCATCTGTGGGAATATTGTTTCAAAGGAAAAAGATAATATCATTGTTTTAGGAAAAAGAAGTCAATTATATGGAGAAGATTTTATAAAATCAAATTATAAATTAAATTTTGATTTAATAGCTCAAGAAGAAGTTAGATTAATAGAAATAAATTGGAATTCAATAATAAATTTTATAGAAAATCCCAAATTAAACAATGAGGAAAAAATAAAAGAAGAAGAAGAAAATAGTAATAAATTAAATATAAAAAAAAATATAAAAAGGAAAAAAACTTTAACGTTTTTTTCATTACTTCAATATTTAAAAAAAAATGAATTTTTTAGAAATACATCTGATCAAAAATTAATTGAAATATGTTCGTTAATGAAAGAAGAGAAATATAATAAAGGAGAATATATATTTAAAGAAGGAGAAATAGGAGATAAATTTTATTTGATAAAAAGTGGAAAAATAAATGTTATTAAAGATAATAAAATAATAAGAGAAATGGGAGAAGGAAATTGTTTTGGTGAATTAGCTTTATTAAGTAATGAACCTCGTTCTGCAACAATTAAAACTGAAAATGATTGTGTTTTATATATTTTAACTAAACAAAATTTTAGTGAAATTATTGATAAATTAATGTTAAATTATTTAAAGAAAAAAATTAATTTACAAGATAATTTTCATATGAATTTAAATGATTTTTATTTTTGTAAAAGATTAGGAGAAGGAAAATTTGGAAGTGTTAGTTTAGTTCATAATAATAAAAGCTTTTATGCTATTAAAGCTGTTTCAAGAGAAGCTGCTGAAAAACAGAAAATTTTAATAAAATATTTTTTAGAAGAAAAAAGAATTTTAATAACATTAGATCATCCTTTTATAATGAAATTAGTAAGAACATTTAAAAATGAAGAAAATGTATTTTATTTAACAGAATTTATCAATGGTGAAGTATTAGGAAATTATTTGGAAAAAAAGCCAAAAGAGAAATTTTTCAATAAAGCAGAAACACAATTTTATGTATCATTTCTATTTATAATATTAAATTACATAAATTCAAAAAAAATAATACATAGAGATTTAAAGCCTGATAATATAATAATAGATAAAAAAGGATATTTAAAATTAATAGATTTTGGAACAGCAAAAAAAATAAATGATTTCACAACAACAATATCAGGAACACCACATTATATAGCACCTGAAGTTTTATCAGGAAAAGGATATTCATTTAGTTGTGATTATTGGTCAATTGGAATTATTACTCATGAAATATATTATAGTTATTATCCTTTTGGTAATAATGCTAATGATCCTATGGAAGTTTATAAAGAAATTTTACAAAATGAGGTTTCTTTACCTTCTAATGGAAATGCTATTGTTAATTCTTTTATTTTAAATCTACTTATTAAAAATGTTAATAGAAGAATTTGTAATTTTGATAATGCTAAGAAACATCCTTTTTTTAAAGATTTTAATTGGGAAAATTTAATTGATTTTCATATGAATCCTCCTTATATTCCAAATCTTCTTTCACTTGAAAAATTTGAAGATTATAATATTAAATATTGTGATTATTTAATGAATGAGAAAGAAAATTATAAAAAAGATCCTATTGTTTTAAGCTCTTGTGAAGATGAAGATATCGAATATGATAAAAATTGGGTAAATGAATTTTAATTTTCATTGGATGTATAAATATTTTTAATAAAGGGGTATATCGTCATATAAATTAATTAGTTTATTATTTTGTAAAAATGATATTTGAAACTTGTAAAACGTGTTTTTCAAATGAAAATAATAAAAATATCTAAATATAAAATAATTATTTATAAATATCAACCTTTAATAATCAAAAATATAATTAAATAGAAATAATTTATATAAATATCAAAAATCTTTTGTTTAATAAAATAATAAAAAAAATAAAAATATTTAATTTCCAAATATTTATTTATATTTAAAAATCCTGAAAAAAAAATATTTATTCATTATTCATTTCCTTTGATATTTCTTCTATAATTGTTATTTTGTTTTAAAGAAGTTATTTTACTTTCACCTCCATTTTGTAAGGATTCATCAAAATAATGACCATATCCAGAAGTATAATTATTAAATTTTTTACCATTATTACTAATATGACTACTATTACTTCTAATAATATTACTTTTTCTACTTTTCATTCCAACTCTTAATGAATTTTCAAATCTAAATTCTTTATAAGGTTCATTTTTTCTTTCACTTTCATTTTTTATTTTTTTAGGTATTTTCATACTTTTATTTGTTATTATTGGAGTTAAAGTATTTGAATTTAATAATCCATGTTTCATTAATAATTCATCAGCATATGATTTTTTTTGATTTGATATATTTTTATATAATTCACTATTATCTATTGTGTTATTATTTGATTGAACTAAATTTATATTATCTCCTGTTTCATACAATAATGAATTTTTATTATTTATATTTGTACTATTTGCATTTATTTTATTTTGATCTTGTAAATCTTTTCTTCTTAAATCTTCTATTTCTTTTATTGCTTGTTCTACTCCTAAAATCAGTTTCTCATCATTTCTAGATAATAATTTATCTATTAAATCTTCCCCAAATAATTTTGATAGTATTTCATAAAATCCATCATCATTATTTATTTTCATTACTAAATCTGCTACTTTGGATACTTGCTTTTTTTTGAATTGTTTATCAATATTATGATTTTGGTTATTCATAATAATATTATTATCCTGATTGTTACAATTATTCATATTTTGAATATTCATTAAATTTTGATTATTATTTGGATCAATATAATTTGGTATTTGTTGATAATTTTGAGGTAAAGGCATACTTGTAATAATATTATTTGGAATATTTTCCATTTGATAATTTTCCTCGTTGTGAAAATTCATATTTTGAAATTCATAATTTTGAGGAGTATCATTCTCATTTATTGAATGTATGAAACTATTTTTCACAGATTCTGTATTTAAATATGCATCATAATTATATCTTAATCCTAATGTATTACTTATACTATAATTTTTATTATGACTTTCATTTAAATTTAAATTGTTTTGTATATATAAATTTTGGTCATAAGTGTAATTTTGTTGTTTTTCTTTTAAAGATAATAGTGTTGTGTCTTTTATATCCATTATTGCTTTTAAAATTTCTGGTTTATATTGTTGGAAATCTTGAAAATTTGAAATGCTATTTATTGCATTTAAAATATATTCAGCTCCATTTAAAATATTATCTTCCATTTTTAATTTAATAAAATATTTGTTATATTTGAAAATAATGTTATGAAAATAAAATAATGATTCAAAAAAGTCATCAATATATATATAATATATTTATTTATTTTAAAAAAAAATTTGAAATGGAAAAAAAAATATTGATTCCTTTAAATCAATTAATTGATAGTTCTGAATATGAAAATATTAATGAAGAAGAAAAAGTAAATCCAGGTGAAGAAATTGATTTTAAAGTAGAAGAATTAGATCCATTTGATCAATTTTATTCAAATCCTCAAAATAGAACAAAAGCTTTAAATAATAATGTAAAATTAAATAATACAAAATTTAAAAGAGAATTTTCTCATGATAATAACACAGATTATTTTAGAGAAGAAAATCTAAATAATAATAGATATAATGTTTATTTAGATAATTATCAACCAAAAGAAACAAATATGAGACCAAAAAATAAAAATAAAGATAATGTAAATGAATCAAAAATAAGAAAGCAAATAAATTTAAAAAAAGAAATAATGTCTGAAGAATATTTAAATAAAATAGGATTAGAAAATTCACAATGTCCAATATGTTTATGTTCAATTGATATAAATGAAGAAATTTCAAAATTAAAATGTGGTCACATATTTCATTTCACATGTTTAGATAAATGGGTAGACAAGAAAAAAGAATGTCCATTTTGCCGTTCAAAAATTATCATAAAACATTCTAAAACATATCAACAACCCATATATGCGAATGAAAAAATAATTAAAAATAACTTTAAAAAAAAATAAAAGCCCAAAAATATTATTTTAAAAATATTTAAAATAAATGTAAAATAATAAATTAATAAAAAGCATTAATAAAATATATTAATTAAATATCTTCATTCACTGAACAACATAAATAATAAACTCCCCTTTTTTAAGCAGAAAATATTTTCCTAATTTAACATTACAATAATAACTTTAACTATGATTATCAACATTAATAACCCATTCACTTCTTCTTTATCAACTTTATTAAATAATTTTTCAAATCTTTGAATAATTTAAATTGCTAATCTTTAACTTAATCAGGAAATCTTAAAAATAAAAGAGCAGATAAATAATCAAATTTTCCTATATTTTATTTTCAAATAAGAAATTTTGATTTAATAAATTGAATTAATTATCAAAATTAAAATTAATTTTTATTTGATTAATATGTAAAAAAAATTTAAAATTATTTAATTTATAATGATACTTCATATTTTAATGTTTTAATTTGATTATTATTTGAATTAACTATCCTTCATAAAAAAAATAAAATAATAAATATTAATGAATGAAATCTTTTATTCAAATTGAAAGGATAAACATTAAAATATATAAAAAAAAAATATCAAAAAATCATAAAAAATATATAAAAAATAAATTGGTTTATAAATAATATAAAGAGATATCCAATAATAAAGAATAAAATATGTCAATAAAATTCTTTGCCTTTTTAGCATTACTTTCCTTAACTTTTCAAGCTGCTCCTATAATTCCAAAACCACCCCAAATATATCAAGAATATCATTTAAACGAAATTCTTTTACAAGGAGCACCCTCATTAGGAATAATCAATTCTAACCTTCAAACAACTTTAAAATTAGATGGAGAAGAAAATGACTTTTCATTCACTTTAAAAGCAACCGGATTACCATCAGGATCATATTATACAGGATATTCAATTTCATTTGGAAAAACAGGAACATACTCAATTCAAAGTGTTACTTTCTCTAAATCAGGTTCTTCATACACTTTCAGTGGAAAAACATTTAGTTTTCAATTCAAATTATATAACAACGAAGAACTTAATATAAATGTTAAATATTCAATTTCAAATCCTAATCTTTTTGAATTATATCGTTTTGAATATATTGGATTAGATTTGGAGAAGGTTATCCTGGTTCAATTACTGTTGTTGGTGATAGTCAAGTCGCTTTAATGGGGGTTAAAGATGGTGTTTATACTGATAATGGTAATAGTGTGACTTGGAGTGGGACTGTTCCTAATGGAGGTGTTGGTGATTATATTGTTGTTGGAGCTAAGAAAGCTTATTGGAATGCTCATCAAAAAATGACTTTGACTAGAACATCTACCGGAGGTACTTTCAGAACTACAATTAGAACTTCAAGACTTTTTAAAGGAGGTAGTAATACTTTTTCAAAATATGACATTCAAAATAATATGGTTAATTACATTGATAATAATTACATCAAAGAAGAAAATGATAAATTTGTTTTCACTCAATCAACAAATGGATATGAAACTTATTATCAAGTTGATCCTTCATTTAATAATGAAGTCCTAGACAATTGGAATTTTACATTATCAAGTATTCCAGAATCAACAGCTACTGAGGCAACAATACAGAAAGCTCAAGAAATATTAGCATCAGATACAACAGGAGCACCAGTTCATGTAGTATTAGGAAGATGGGTTTACAGTCATATGACTTATAATATTAATTATGTAGGAAGGACAATGACAGTTGATCAAATTTTAACTGAATTAGTTGGTGTATGTGAACATTTTACAAGATTATATAATGCTTTGTTACAAAGTGTTGGTATTGATGCTATTTATACCACCGGTTATGCTTTCAATTCTAGAAATCAATTAAATTATCCTGAAAGTTCTAGACATGCTTGGACTATTGCTAAAATTAATCAAAAGTGGGTACCTTTAGATGCTACTTGGAGTATTTTTGGAGGTAAAATTCCTGTTTGTCATGTCTTCCAATCTTATCATGAATCAGGAATATCTTGGTCTATGACTCATTCTTGTAGTTATTCAATGGAAAATGATTTAGTTTATTTAGGTGTCACTCCTAATTTACAATCAACTTTAGATTATTATGAATGAACAATAATAAATAATTTAAGGTAAATTATTAAAAGTAGATTTTGCAAGATTTCTCTTTTATTTTTTTTAATTATTGTTTTTTTTTATTTTTAAGCAATTTTAATTTTTAATTGAAATTCATTTTCTGTATAGCTCTTTTTAAAAAATTAAAAAATTAAATAAAATTTATTTATTTTTTTATCAAAACTTCAAAAATGACTTTAATATAAATTGTTTTCTAGTTTTTAAAATTAAGAATTATATATATCACAAATTATATATTAATTTGACTATTCAATACAAATGAAATACAAGGAATTTAAATTTTTTTATATGAGATTAAAATAAATAATATATACATGAAAATTAATACATTTTAAAAAATTAAATAAAAAAAGAACCCCTTTTAACCTTCTATAGTTTGAAGTTGTGTCTTAAATTGATTATTTGAATCATAACAATATAATTTAATAGGATGTTTATTATCTAAATTTTGAGTTAATTTAATAATAATATTTTTTTTTTTATTTGTTTGATTTGAATTTATTTGATTGAATGAAGTTATATTTGGACTATATATATTAGATGATTGATTAATTTGCTCATTTAGAGATAATCTATTTTCTAATAATAATTTAGTAATATCATCTTTTTCTAAAAGTCTCTTTAAATAAAAGCGTTGAAAACCTTTTTCAGTAATATTATTAATTTTTAAATTACAACTACTTTTACTTAATTTATATAAATTTCCTTTTAATGAATTAATATTATTGTCTTCTTCATTTAAATTAGTCTTATCATTTCCATAAAAAGTATTCATTTTTGCAATTAAAGCTTCAGTTTTTTCAAAATCTAAATTTAATTTTGGTAAAACTGAATAAGTTTTATTTTTATTTCTAAATAATGAAGTATGATTATATTTTAAATTATTACATCTCATATTTCTATTTCTTGAAATATTTAAATTTCCAACAATAATTTTATATAATTTTTTTTTTTCTTCTTTATAAGAAATTGCATTATCATAAAATATATTTTCAATATTTTTCATTCTCTCATTATATGAATTGTTAAGTATTTTTCCTTCAAGACTATTTAAAAAAACTCTTTTAATATCTTCTAATCTTTCAATCATAAAATTAATTTTTTTATCATTTAATTTTTTATAATTAATTTTAATTTCATGGTATTCTTTCATTATTTTTTCCATTGCTTTTAAATCAATATAATAAAAAAAAACATTAGTTTCACAAAGAGCATTAAAAAAAAATAAATTATTAATAACACAATCATCCATTCCTAAAATTTCACCAGAATATTTTATTGAAATAACAATATCTTTTTTTTCATTTGATTCTCTAATATCTGAATTATAAATATTTTTAATATCTGATATTATTATATTTGTTTTTTTCAAAGTTAATTGTGGAATAATTAATTTAACACTTCCTTTAAGAATAAAATATATATTATCTCTATTTTCATTTTTTCTAAAAATAAAATCTCCTTTTTTTAATTTTTTTTCAACAAAATAATTCCAATATTTTTTAACAATTTCATTAATATATAATTTTTTAAAAATAGGAGTATTAAAGACGGAAAAAATTTTTTCCCATTTGATTTTTTCTAAAAAAACAAGCATTGATTCTTTAAAAGCCTTTGAAGTTAAAGTTCCAAAAACAGAATTATTTTTAACAAAAACAGTAGCAGTTCTTTGATTATTTTCATTAATTAAAGCAATTTCTCCAAAAGTGCTTCCTCTCCCTAAATCAACTATACAAGTATAACCATAAATTTTTAATTTAAATTTTCTGGATATTAAAATTTTAGTTTTCTTTTTATTTTCATCTTCTTCTTCCTCTTCTTCTTCTTCATTATCTTTTTCTTCAATATCTAATTTTTTTCCATTTATAACATTTAAATATTCCTCAATTGAAGAATATTTAATTATTAATTTTGGATTTATTATTTCATATTTTTCTTTTAATAAAGGAATACTCATTTCATTTTCAATTAAAGTTTTTTTTAATAAGTAATGTTCATTATTATTATATAATATTGTTAAATATTTAGTATAATCATCAATAGTCATATAAATTAAAATTTCTTTTGGTGCTAAAATAGTAACACAACCTGAAAGAGTAAAATAAAATCTATCTCCTTTTTCTCCTATTCTCATTAAAAATTCATTTTTTGGTAATTTTTCAACCTTCATTTCTCTACTTACTCTTGTTAAAAGAGAATCTAATGAAATATTTTCATTGTCAAAATTTAATATTTCTAAAAATTTTTTTAATCGTTTTAAATACTCTTTTAATATTGAAATTTCTTGCATTTTTCTCTCTGGTTTTTCTAAAATTTGTTCTATTAGATTTGTTATTTCTGGCTTTTTCATTAATTGATCTATATAAGATGTGTCTTTTATATGTGCTTTAATTTGATCATATAAAGATTTATTCCCTTTTGTTTTTTTGAGTATAATCATTTTTTTATTAAATATATATTAAAATCAGAAATATATTATTGTTAATTTATAATATTGTAAAATTAAGTTATATAAAATATAATTATTATTTTATATTTTAAAGATTATTATTTTATTCTCATATTCTTTTTATGAAATTTCAAAAGTTGAATAATGTAATTAATTAATATTTAAACTTTAAATAAGAAAAATTGCACATTTTTTCTTTATAATTAATAGTATTTTTTCAAATAATGGAAATTAAAAAGAATGAAATGGAAAAAAAGATGGAAGCAAATACAAAAGATATAATAGCAGGAGCATTTAGATTTCACGAAACTTACTATGATAGATGTTTATACATCGAAGGAAGAATGAGAGAAAATTATCCTGGGTTTAATTGGACAGCTATTATATATAAAAAAGGATATGGAAGTTTTCATTCTTATAAAACTAATGGATATTTTTTTAGTTGTAAAATTAAAGATGATATTATATCTGTATTTGGTACGAAAATATAAATTTTTAAATCAATTTTTGTAATAAGTTTAATTTATATATATTATCAAAAATGTGTTTTATTAATTTTTATTCTCAATTTATTTTTTTTAACTTCTTGAAAAAATGATTGTTTATTTTAAAAAAATTATTTAAAAAAAATTAAACTTAATGATTAAAAACAAATTAAAAAACACAGACAAAATAACAAACAACAATAATTTATTAGAATTAATTAACAAGCTGAATTATAGAATGAATAATTTAGAGAAAGAAAATGATACTTTAAAAAGTGAAATAATGGAAATTAAAAAAAACACGGAAAAAATAGAAAAAATTGAAGAATCACTATTGGAAATAAATAATTACATAAAAATCTTAAACCTCAATTTAAAATTAGAAACTGAAAAAATAATGAAAGAAATAAAATTAATAAAAAGGAAAATAAATATATTTCACCACAACACATTTTCTCTTAATAAAATAAAAACAATAAAAAACCATTCAAATAACATAAATAAAATATCTCTTTTTCCAAACGGTAATATAATATCAGTGTCTTCAGATAAATCAATAAAAATATATGACCAAAATTTTTTATTAATAAATAATATAGAAAATGCACATGATAATTGTATAAGATACATATCAATTTTAGATAATGAAAATTTTATTACATGTTCAGATGATAAGAGTATAAAATTATGGAGGAAAAATAATAAAAAGAATATATTTTATCAATTAGAAAAAATATCAAATGCTCATAAAGATAGAATAGATAAAGTAATATTTTCATCAAATAAAAAAATAATTTCTTGTTCAGATGATAGTACAATAAAAATATGGGAAAAAGCAGATAAATCATATCAATGTGTAATAACAATATTAAATGCAGATTCATATTATATAACATCAATATTAGAAATTGCAGAAAAAAATATTTTAATTTCAGGTGGTGATGATGGAATAATAATTTGGGATATGATAAATTTTAAAAAAATAAAATTTATAATAAATGCTTTTTGTAGTTGTTGGAATGCTTTGAAAAAAATAAATGACGAAAGAATTATTGTTGGAGGGGGTTTTGATGGTATTATGAAAGTTATTGATATTAATGAAGGAAAAGTTATTAAAGAAATAAAAAATTATTCTAAATGTTGGGGAATTTTAGTTATTGATAATGGAGTTTTTTTTACTGGTGGTGAAGACAAAGCTATTAGAATTTATAGAGTTGATAATTTTGAAAATATTATTACTATTCATAATGCTCATGATTCTGATATTAATGGATTCTGCTTTATTAAAGATGGTCTTATTGCTTCTTATTCTTATGATAAAACTATTAAAATTTGGAGTTATTAAAGTTTTTTTTTCATTTAATTTTAAATTATATATTATTGTGTTTTTTAAAATATATTACAACAATTACAACTATTTCTTTGTCCACTTAAAAAAGTTGAATTTCTAAAATCATTTAATTTTTCTTTTGTCATTATATGACTTATTATATTTTTCAATATACATTCTCCTATTCCTGCAATCATTAAGCTTTTTTCTTCATTTACAGGTAAAAAAAAAGTTGAAGTAATATTATTTTCTTCTAAAGAATCATTGATAAAAATATTACAAGTTAGATTTTCATCACCAGTATCATTAATACATAATTTAATTAAACTAATGTCATTTTGAATATAAGTTTCATTTTTAACTTGTGATTTATCTATTAATTGTTCTTTACTAAAAATCTTTAAAATTAATATTCCATTATTATCATTTATAAATGTTCCTAAACTTATAAAAATTCTTTGAGAATTTTCAACTTTTGAAACTTTAATTACAACAGTAAATTCATCAAAATTTTTTTCTGTTCTTAAAAAACACCAAATTTCACTTTTTCCTTTTAAAGTAAAAATTAATCTAGTTTCATTATTTGAAATTTCATAATTTATTCCTTGTTTAGAAGATAATATTTTATTATTTAATTTAATTTCTTTTTCTTTATTTTCAAATTCTTCCCAATTTGAATTTTTAATTATTGGAAATTCTTCTTCTTCTTTTTTTAATTCAAAATTATTTATTTCCCAATTAAAAGCATCTTGTTCATTTTTTCCTATTAAAGTTATTATTTTATTTGAATCTGAAACAGCATTCGTAGAACTAAATTCAAATGTGCATTTTTTATTTTTTATTTCCTCTATTTTTCTTTTTTGAAGTTGATAAATATTCTCTGTGAAATTATATGTTAGTTTTCTGAGTGCTATAAGATTATAAGTATTTAAAAAAAATTTATATAATAAAATTACTTGAATTATCGATATCGTTTGATAGGAAGTGAACTTTATTCATTTCAGAAAAATATTTTAAATATTTATTAATTAAATTAATTAAATCAAAAGATGTATCATAAAAAAATATTTTTTCATAGTATAAGTTTTAGGATTATCTAAATTTTAATCTAAATATTTTTATTTTTTAAATTTATTAATTACTTTTTGTTGTTTCTCCTACTTTAATTAAATTCCATATTTTGATGTATCTATCATCGGAAAAAGAAATAATAGTATTATCATCTAATTCAGTAAGTCCATTAATATCTCTTTGATGTTCTCCAGTACCACGTTCATTAACTCTTTCTTCATCATCTAAACAAATAAAATTATCAGTTCTATAACGGAGAATTTTAGAACTTGTTCCAACAACAAAGAAAAAATCTAAATCTTCTTTAACTAATAATCCTTTACAAACAAATGGTATTTCTAAAACATAAAAAATATAATTTTCATTTTCTTTTTCTAAATCAATTATTTTTATTTCATATCTCTGATTTTGATTTAAATCATAATTTCCTCCAAAAATAACGTATTTGTTATATAATAATTTAATAGTTTCTCCACTTAAGCTTTGAACATCTTTCATATCAAAATAATGTGATTTAGAATTAAAATCTTTAACTAAACTTTTATTATCATCAAATGTCCATTTTCTTGTTCCATAATAACCAGAAGAAAATAAAATGTATTTTTCTTTATATTCACATAAGAAAATATTTTGAACTTGATTATAATATTCCGGATCAACATTATCTGAATTTTTATTGTCAATTTTAATTCCTTCAATTTTTAAATTTTGAGTTAAAGTTTGAAAACATTGATAACTTCGCTGTTGATTATTATTGTTCCAAAATTTAATAGTTTTGTCATCTGAACAAGAAATAATAATTCCATTGACGCAAAGAATTCTATTAATATCATTATCATGAGCATTTACAATAGTTTCTTCTAATTCAAATAAATTTGTTTTTGGATTAAAAGAATGAATTTTAATTGTTTGATCATTTGAACAAGTTATTATTTTTTCATTATTTTCATCTTCATATAAACATAAATCAAATATTAAATTTGCATGAACAAAATCTAATGTTTGAAGATGTTGATATTTACTTTTATATTCTTTTACTTCATCATCTCCTTTCCAAATACTAATTGATTGATCATCTGATATTGAAATTATTTTTTTTGATTTTTTAAAACAACGAACTGATCTTATAAAATCTTGATGACTTCCATCATAAATTTTATAATTATTTAAAATTTCATTAATATTAAATTCTTTATAAACATTATTTTTAATTTGTTTTTCTTCTTCTTCTTCTTCTTTTTCGATGTTTCTTATTATAATATTATCAAATAATTTTTGTGTAATATATGCATATTTTGATACAATTTTTATTCTTTCATTAAAATTTAACATATAATCTTTTATTTTTTCTTCCGGAAAATTTTGGATTTGATTTATTTTTAATGTTATTTCTTTTACATTATTTATACTTTGAGGGATATATCTTTCTTTATCATTAAAAAATATTAATGTTCCTTGAAAACATTTTATTAATTCTGTGAAATTATTATTACATTCATCAAATGATTTATATTCTTCTCTCTCTTTATAACCTTCCAAATATTTTCCTACTTTTTGTAATTCTTCTAAATATATAGAAAACGTATTTTCTAATGGTTTTATATTTTTTGGAGGTTCTATATTTTCTATTGTTTTGTGGTTTTGATCATCACATTTTTTTTTACATTTATCACATATTCTTTCATTACATTGTTCACAATAGTTGTTTTTGGGAAGACATTCTTTCTTTTCTTCTTCTTTCTTTTCTTCTTCTTTTTTTTCTTCTTCTTTTTTTTCTTCTTCTTTTTTTTCTTCTTCTTTCTTTTCTTCTTCTTTCTTTTCTTCTTCTTTTTTTTCTTCTTCTTTTTTTTCTTCTTCTTTCTTTTCTTCTTCTTTTTTTTCTTCTTCTTTCTTTTCTTCTTCTTTCTTTTCTTCTTCTTTCTTTTCTTCTTCTTCTTCTTTTTCTTTTTCCTTTATAGCTTGAGTACATAAAAAATTGTCTTTATGTTTAGATTGAATAAAATGATAAATTTTATCATCCTCACAGTAATAATTATAGCAAAAAGGACAAGTAAATCCTTTTTTATCCCTAATTTTATATTTTTCAAGTTCTTTATTCTTTTCAGATTCTTTCATATAATCTCTATAACACAATTCACAATATTTTCCTTCAAATATAATTTCATGTCTAAACAAATTAATAAAATCTTTAATTGAAATTTCCTTATTATTTTCACATTGGCAAGTATAATTTATTTTAACATCATTTCCAGTTCCTTCAGGAAATATAATTTTGATTTTTGGAACTTTCCCACAATCTTTACACCATAAAATATATAATTCAGGATATTCACTCATTTTTTATTGTCCTTTTAATTTTATTTATAAAAAATCTTATTTCTTTGGCTTAAATATCAAATATTTAAATTGATTTTTACTTTTAAAAAAAGAATTAGTGTTAGATTAGAAACAATTAAAATAGTTTATTAGAAAAAGAAGAAATTTATGTGTGTGAATTTTTTATTTGCATTATTTTTTTTTTATTTTTTTTTGACTCATAATCACAATTTAAAGAAAATTCATATCATCACAAAAAATGATTTTCAAATTATATTTAAAATAAATAAAACTTTTAGTTATTTTAAAAAAAATAAATTTTAAGAGTATTAATCAAAAAATAATTCTAATAATTGTAGATAACAAAATAATTTTATTATGAAAAAGATAATTTTTTTGAAAATCTTTATATTTTATATTAAAAAACAAAAAAAAATTATATTATTATTGTATTAGTCCTAAGTATTATGTTATTCAATTATTTTCTTTAGGAAGAAAACTAGTTGGCACTCTTTTAAAAGTTTTATATTTTTTGATTAATTCATGTGAATCTTTGTTATTATTATTCTCATTAACAAAACTTATATTTTTTTTATAATTATTTTTTGAAAAAGTAGAAAAATTATTTTGTGAATAAAGATTAGCATCAGTAATATTATTTTTATTATCAGTTGAATTATCAATTATAACTTCTCTATTTGATATCTGATGAGTTTCTTTATAGCACATAATTTTTCCCTTTAAATTATTAGATTAAATTTACAAAACAAAAATTAATTGTATCCATTTTTTTTACTTTTTTTTACTTTATATTTTGAATAATAAGTTTTAAAAATAAACAAAAGTAATTTTAAAAAAAAATAATGAAATGATATTTTTGAAAATAATTCTTTAAAATGATAAATTTAAAAGTAAACTATAATTGAATATTATTCAGATAATTCTAACCCTCAATTAATTTTAGATATTATTATACAAAAGGATTAGATTAAATAATTGATATTTAATCAGTTATTTGTGAAGTTTTAAGAAAAATGTTAAATATTATTAAATTTTTTTTGTTAAGAAACTTTTTCTATGGTAAAAAATGAATAAAAATGAAGAAAAGAAATTATATGAAATAATATTAAATAAATATTCAAATAAATATAATTTACTTAATTCTTAATTTAATATAAAAATTAAAATATCAAAAATGAACAAAATATATTTTGTATTTTTTTTCTTTAAACTATTTTCATTCATAAATTCGAAAAATGATTATATATTAACAGAAGGCTCATTTTCAGATGAAAAAAAAAGTCATTTTAAAGGAACTTTAAAATATAATTCAGATAAATTTAATCCTTCAGATTACAACATAGAATTTAATAACATTACCAATTTTTTTCCTATAAAAGATTTAAAATTAGAAATAGATTTAGAATGTGATTCTATAATTCATTTAAAAATAAATGATAAATTAGAAGATCGTTTTGAAAACAAATTAATCCCTTCTTCAAACTATATGAAAAAAACAAAAGAGTATAAAAACACAAAATCATTAGAAGACTTTGGATTTACCTTTACAACAAAACCAAATGAAATATTTACATTTAATTTAAAATCAAATGAAACTAATATTTTAACATCAAAAAATGGGAATTTTCTTTTTTCAGATTTATTCATAGCATTAAATTATTATTTAACATCAAATGACATATATGGATTTGGTGAAAGAATGCATGATTTTAAATTAGGAGATGGTAAATTTACAATGTGGCCAAATTCTTCAATTGGAGTTCATCCTGATCCTGGAATTGGAGGTGATAATTCATATGGTTCTCAACCAATTGCTTTACATAAAATTAATAATCAATTATTCTTAGGAATTATTTTTAATAATATTAATGCTCAGGATGTTGTTATTAAAAGTATTAATAATAATAATGTTTCTTTGGAACATAGAACTATTGGAGGTATTATTGATTATTATTTATGTGTTGGAAATAAACCTGATGAGGTTCTTATTCAATTACATAATATTATTGGAAATATGCCTCTTCCTCCTTATTGGACTCTTGGTTTCCATCAAAGTAGATTTGGATATAATTATACTGAAGATTTAAATAATGTTGTTAGAGATTTTATGGATTTTGAATTACCTATTGATTGCTTTTGGACTGATATTGATACTTTAGATAGTTTTAATACTTTTAGCTTAAATAAAACTACTTTTGCAGATTTACCTAATACCATTAAAAATATTCATTCTAATCATTATCATTATATTCCTATTTTTGATATTGCTATTGCTCAAAATAATAGTGATCCTATTTATCAAAAAGGTCATAAAGAAAATGCTTTTGTTATATCTAATTATACTAAAAAAGAAATGGTAATTACAGTTTGGCCTGGAGATTGTGTATTACCTGATTTTCATTCTGAAAGTGGAATTAATTTATGGAAGTTTGGGTTAGAAGAATATAAAAAAATTATTGATTATGATGGAATTTGGTTTGATATGAATGAACCAGAATTATTAAAAGAAATAAAAGTAAATAGAGGAGAAAAATTACCAGATAATAATTATGACCCTAAATATAACAAATATGAATATATTCCTTACATTCCAGGTTTCAGAGAAAATGAAAGAATAGATATTCGATATGGAACAATAAGTGAAAATGCATTAAGCACTAAATATAATGAAAAAGAAAATAAAACATTAATAACATATAATTACAAGGCTCAAATTCCAGTAATGCAAGTAAGAATTACATATGATCATTTAATAAAAATAAAAATGAGACCATTTATTTTAACAAGATCAACAACATTAGGAATGAGTGGATATGCATATCATTGGTTAGGAGATAATGATTCATCATATTTAAAAATGAGAAATGGGATAATTGGGATATTTAATTTTCAAATATTTGGTATTCAAATAACAGGAGATGATATATGTGGTTTATGGGGAAATTCAAATGATAAGTTATGTGCAAGATGGATGAGTTTAGGAGCTTTTTTCCCTTTTAGTAGAAATCATAATGGAATTGGAAATATTCCTCAAGAACCTTATGCTTTTGGTATTAATTCAAAAACTTTTAAAATGAGTAAAATTGCTTTAAGAATGAGATATTCATTAATTAGATTTTATTATACTGAATTATTTAAAAATTCAATTGGAGAATCTGGTTCTTTTTTCAAACCTTTATTTTTTGAATTTAATAATGATAATCTTTCTTATGATAATGTTAATACTAGTGCTTTAATTGGAAATTATCTTTATTTAATTCCTGTTTTTGATGATAGTGAAAATAATATTAGTGCTTATTTTCCTAATGAAGATTGGAATTATTTTCCGTATGGAGATAAATTAATGAAATATGATGAAAAAAAAACTGAAGGAGAATATAAAAGTCTTCCTGGAACTTATGATAGAATTTTAATTTTTTTAAGAGGTGGTTCTATTATTCCTTATCAAGATACTTTCAATTATACTGTTAAAAATACTTTTGATTTAAATAATAGACCTATTGAACTTATTGTTAATCCTCATTCAAATAAACATTATGCAAAAGGTAGTATAATTTATGATGATGATGGTATTCAAACTATAGAAAATGAAAATTATTTAAGACTCGAATTAAATTTTTCATATGATGTTATTTATTTTAATATTAAAAATTCTTTAAAATTTAGTTATAATTATAATGATATTTATCTTTCTAAAATTCATTTTTGGAATATGGATTATTTATCTCAAGAAGGGATTTATCAAATTTTTAGAATTGAATTGAAAAATAAAAAAATTATAAATGGAAAAATTTCTCATATTTCGAATGATAAATATTTAGTTGATTTTCAAAAATATTTAATAAGAATTGACCAAATTATATCAATAAGGTTACTAAAACAAAATGCCAAAAATTTAAAACATGAGAAATTTATTAAACAATAATACATTAATTAAAAATAATAACAAAAAATTTTAATTATTATTTTTCTTCTTTTTAATTGTTTATTGTTTTATTTTTAGATTAAATATACATAATCAATTTTGTATTTATAATTATGTTTAATTATCTAATTCAGGGAAAGATAATTTGCTTTCAAATTCTTCTAGTGCTTTTTCTTTTTCTTTTAAATTTTTTTTATTTTCTATTTGTTTTAACTCTTTTTCAAGAGAATCAATTTTAGAGTTAAGTTCATTATTGTTGAGTATTTTAATTGCATTTTTATATTCATAAAATTTTTTTGTGAGATTATTTCTTTTAATAGAAAATTTATGATAATTCTCATCAAAGTCTTTTTTATTTTGAGAATTTTCTTTTATTCTTTGAGTTGTAAAAGACATATGTTGTTTATTTTCTTCCTTTGTTTTATATTCTGTTATCCAATTATTTGGAATGTCTTTTATTTCATAATTTCCTTGTTTTTTGGTTGCAAAAAAAAATTTTGAATCCCAATTTTCATTGAAAGGAATACCTATATAAAAATCTTGTTTTTTATATTCTTTATCTATTTCTTTAACTTTTATTTCAAGACTATAATTTGTTATATTAAGAAAATATTTTCCCAAATCTTTATTTTCCACACAAGGAAATACAATAACTTGATTTTTTTTTCCACTTAAAATAGATTTAGGAATTTTAAAAAATTGAATATTATCTTTAATTTCTGAATCTAAATTTCCAACTTCAACATTATAACCTTTTCTTTGATAATAATTATATCCTTCAATATTTTTAAAAGTAGGAATAGGGAATTCTTGTCTATCAAATATATAATACCCCATTAATGAAGAACCAATACTAGTACATTCATCTACTATAATTGTTTTAGATATTGATATTTTATTATCAAAACATTTTATTATTTCTTCTTGTAATATTGGAGTTCTAAATAAATCACCTGCCATTTCTATTATAATATTTTCTGGTATTATTCCTTTATTTAATTCACTTATTTCATTTTTAAATTCTTTAAATTGATTTATAAACAATTCTATTTCTTCTTTTATTAATTTTTCAAAATTTTCTTTTGTTAAATAATATTCTAAATCTTCATCACCCATAAATGATTCAACAGTTATCATTATTTCTTTATTTATTGATAATTTAATTCTTTCTTTTTCTATTATTTCCAATAATCTTGCAATTGATTTCTTATTTATGTCTTTTATAGTATAATTATTTTTATCACAAAAATTTTTTAAACATTCATCTTTTATTTTTCTATTAAAATTTCTCCCTCCTAAAAATGGAATACATTTAACTTTCATTACTTTAAATTGAGCGTATGTGAAAGTAGAATAAATAAATGATGTTTTAGAATGTCCAATATCAATAAAAATAATTTCTTTTTTAATTCCTGAATTAACATTGATTTTTTCAGTAACAAACATATCTTTATATTTAGTATATCCATAATACATTGTAATTGCAGTTGATTCATTTATTATTTTAAAATAATTAATTCCAATAGATTCAAAAATAGTTTTTAATAATTTTCTTTGATAATCAAGAAAATAATCTGGAATACTTAAAACACATTTTTCAATTTTAACTCCTTGTTTCATATAAAATGAAATAATCATTGAAAGATAATCTGCTACAATTTCAGAAGGAACAATTCCATCGTCTTTTTCTTTATATTCATATTGTTTAAGTTTCTTGTTATTGTTATTGTTATATGATCCAAATACCATATTTTTTAATTCTTCACTAAAAAAACTTTTAGGATCTATAATATCAATAAATCTTGATAATTCAACATAAGAAGTTTCTAAGTATTTTTTATATAATGATTTAGCAGTTTCTCCAATTAATCTATATTCTTTTGAATAACATATTACTGAAGGAAATACTCTTGAAGAGTCATCTGCTAATAAAACTTGTGTATGGAATTTATTGTTTAATTTAAAACATTTTGAAAAAACAGTTTTTAAAGCTCCAATATTTATTCCAAATATTTCATTTTCTTCTTTCATTTTTTTAATATATAATTTATAAATAAATTATTTTAATAACTGAATTAAATTAATTACAAATAAATATATGTATTACAAAAAAAAAATGAGTAATAAATTAAAGTATGACTCATTAACAATTGAGCCTACAAATAATTCATCTACACAAATTAATCAAAATTCTACTTTCAATCATTTAAATAGACAATTAATCAAAAAAAAATTATTAAGTAGTTTAGATAAAACAAGAAATTTAAATTCTAATTCTTTTCAAACCTCTCAATCTTATAATATATCACCAAGAAATAATCAAAAAAGAATTAATGATTTAAAAATAGAATTAAATTTAAATATAATTCCTCCTCTTCATAAAGAAAAAATGTTAACAAAAAATGAAATATTATATAATAAATATAATTATCCAAAATTAGGTCCTTATATTAGAAAAAATAATTATATTCCTTATACTAATATAATATCTCCTTTTTCTCTTCAATCAAGAAAAGAGTTTTTTTATAAAAAAATATTTTTTAATTATATAAATCAACAAAAAAAGAAAATGCAAGAAAAATTTAAACCAATTGATAATAAAATTAATATTGATTATGCAGAAACTATAGAACAATATGAGGAAAGATTAAATAAGAGAAATATAAAATTATTAAAAGAAGGTAAAAAAATAAAACATAAAGTTAAAGAAAATTATTGTGAACAACAATTAAATAAAATGGGTCATATAACTGGATTTATGAAAGCTGTTGTTGATTATGCTTATCCTGATATGATTTTATATAAAACTAAAGTTTTTGAAGAGACTTTGAAAAAAAAATTTTATAAAGTTCCTCCTTTTATTGCAAAAGATATAGATAAAAAAAATCAAGAAGAAATACTTCAATCATATTTAAGTGAAGCTATGATAATTAAAAATTAAAACTTTAAATTAATCTAAAATTTAAAATCTTTTTTTAATATAATAATATACAATTATAATCAATTCTTTTTTGAAAAGACTATTCAATTTCTATTCCATTTTTAAATATGAATCACTTGTTTTTTACTTTTAATTTCAAAAAAATAATATAAGATAAAAAAAATAAAACTTAATATTAAAATCTTATCTTATTTCAAAATTTAAGTTTTGTGGCCTCGTCTGTGATGAACCAGTTGAAGGCGGTGTTTTTTGTTTTAACTTAGTATTAAAAAGATCATTTCAATCAATGACAAAAAAGGAGGAAATAAATAAATTTATTAATTCTAAAAAATATTTAATTTAATCATTTTTCTCAAATTAGTAAATTGTTTAAGATATTTATTTTTTGGAATATATTGTCAAGACAAAAAAATAAAAAAAGTAAAAGTAAAAAAAAAATTTTCAATTTATTAACTTTTTGATACTTATAATTTTTAATAACTAAATTAATTATATCTGTAAGAATATTTAAGAATGAATGATTTTTGTTTTTTTTAAATAAAAATGAAAAAGTTTTTATTAATTGCATTAATAATTTTAATTCAATCTAAAACATTAAATACATTCCAAGAAGATGAGTTAAGAGAGACTTTAGATTTGAATATTATTAAAAAAATAAGAAATGACTTAGAAATTAAAGCACTTGTTTATAACGGTGAAGATCCTATTTTTGATGTACTTGACACTGGAACTGATTCTGAAATTGATGCAAAATTAAGAAGTGATTATCCAGTACTTGTAAACTTAGCCAAAAAACATTTAGATGATGATATGAAAGAAAAACTTGATAATTTTACTGTTGATCAACTTATATGTATTCTTTCAAAAGGAAATGTCAAAGATAAAACCTTAAATATAATTGATTTCTTTTATTCTCCTAAATATAATGTGGTTACTTTGTCAATAAAATTAACAGATCTTTTTAATCATGCAAAACCATATTTGGATGATTGTGGTATTGAAGTAGAATGAATTTTTAAATATTAGTTTTTTAAAGTTAACAAAAAATTAAACTTAACAAAACAATTTTTTTTGGATATCCAAATAAATTTATTTTTATTTTATAATTTTTTCATATAAATTTTAATCAAATAATAAATATTTTTAGAATTTTTTATTCAAATATGATTCAGTTTTTCTAAATGAAATTATTCGATATATTCATTTTTTTCTTGAGAATAATTTGATTTACCCCTTCCACACTTTGATAAATTTAAATCTTTATCACATAATTTGAATATATTTTTTGGCTGAACATTATTTAAAAAATTTTTAACAGAAATTTATATTAGATCAATATCTTTTTTATTTAATTTCTGTTTTTTTTTTCTTTTGTCTTTTCCTTAATCTATATATTCATATATATTGAGAAGAAATTTATATAAATAAGAATATGAAAAAAATTAATAATTTCTATAAATCATCAAAATTGTTTTTTTTTAATTAAACCATAACCACAGATAGTTGTTCGTATAATTCTAACATTTATTTCAAACATAAATCATGAAATTACTTCCAAATTATGTATAATATTTTTACAGAAAATTCATTCAACATAAGATTAATAATTCATTTCAATGATTATTATTATTGCAACAACAAATCATATTTTTAAATAAGGATAAATATTATATTGAATTTAATGCTGTTAAACAACCCTTTTAAGAGTTAATCATACAAAATTTACAAATAATTATAAAAATCACACATTATTTTACCAATTATTCCTTTCATAAACTTTATTCAAATAATATATTAATTAATGTTCCATAAAAAAGTAATTTTTCCTATTTATTAAGAGACAATTATAATTTTTCTTAATAAAATTAGAATAATATGTCTGAATTAATTTCATTGATAAAAAATTAAAATAAATAACACAATTATCTTTTTTTTGAGATAAATAAATAACTTAAGAATTCAAATAATAAATTATTAGTTTTGTATTTTCTCTTTCTTTATATTCACCTATTTTTCCAAAATTTTATCTTTTAAAATATAATTTATTGCAAATTCTACAATATATATAAAACTTTATTAGAAATTCACTTTCTTTTTTTAAACAGAAAAAAAAATATTTTTTAAACTTATTTTTAACTTTATTTTTATATGAAATTCAATTAATTATTATCTCTGCAATAACAATCTTGGCATAAATAATAATTACATTTCAAGCAAAAAAAACTGATTCTATTTTGGAAATCTTTTTGGCAAATATTACATTTAAATTCATCAAATTTTTTAGAAATAAAAGGATGGATATGTTTATCTTTTACAACATTTTTATATGCGAAATCAAATTTAAGTTTGCAAACATTACATAAATTAATGTTACATTTTTCACAAATAAATACATTTCCAATAATTAAAACTCCACAAGAATCACATATTGGATTTCTTATTTTTGTATTTTCAATAAAAGGATGTCTATGAACTCCTTCATCAATATTATTTCCATCTTTAGTTTTTGGCATATCTGTAATATCTTCATTAAAATAACAATATAAACAATAATCTATATTACAAATATTACAATCCATGGATGTAATTCCTTTATAAACTCTTCCACATTTTTCACATTTATATTCTTCTTTTTTCATAAAAAAAAGTGGATGTTCATGTTCAATATATTTTTTATAATAATGAAATTTTGCACAACAGTCTTCACAAATATCAATATCACATTCATCACAACGTATTGAACTTATTGAAGAACAACCTACAAATGGTCTTAAACATATATCACATCTTTTATCTTTCATTGAACCTTTATGTATTGAATGTAGATGAGGAATAAAAGAAAACTCTTCTTCTGAATCCATCTTTAATTTATGTTTTTTTAATTATATTTTTTTTAAATTCTTTTGAATAAGCATAATATTTAAATTATAATAATTAGAAAATATTAATATAAAATAATTTCAAAAAACATACACACTTTAAATTAATAATTTAACAAAAACTATTAAAAATTAAAACACTGTTTCCACATTTTAAATCATAAAATGCATGAGTAATAGCATTAATGGGTAATATAATTAAACTTACAAGAGAAATAAATAAAAGAGTCCAAATTAGAACAGAATTTTTTCCTGTTTTATCAACATAATCAGTTAAAACATTACTTCCTAAATAAGAAAAAATACCACATAAAATTCCATACATTAAACAATATTTTACAACTAAATTACCGGCCATCATATATAAACATGTATTTGAAAAAGATGTAAAAATTAAAAATAAATTTGAAGTTGATGTTGCTACTTTAGGATTAATTCCTAATTCTAGCATTAAAGGAGCCATTAATATTCCACCTCCAATTCCTAACATTCCACTTATCACTCCTGCCATAAAACAATAAAATATTATTTTTGTTATTTTACTTTCAACAGCTGGACTAGTAATATTAAATTCATTTGGATTTTCCAATAAAAGTATATTTGGTGTAATTTTTGCATCTTCTTTTATTTTTTTATAGAATATATTTGTAAAAGTCAAACACAATGAAATAAATATTATGAAAATCAACCAAAAATAAAATGAACATTTTTTAACATTTATAATAGAATTTAATTTTTTACTCCCTTCTAAAAGTTGATCAATTAACATTGCTAATTCTAATATAATAATCCATTTCACTCTGTCCATTTTTATTGGAGCATTAGGTCCATAAAATAATGTAGTATTATCATAAAAATCTTTTAATAAATATTCTCTGTTTATTTGTTTATTTGTGCTTGAATTTGTGTCTTTTAATTCTATTACATCAAAAAATTCTGGTTCTATAGAAGATAACATTCTCTCTTTATCATTTAATTTCTTTTTTTTTAATGCTCTTTCTTTTTCTTTTTTTTGTGCTTTTAATGCATTTTTATAAGTTTTATAACATGAAAAAGAAAGTGAAACAATTAAACAAATAGTAAGTATCAAAGCAGGAAAAATTGAATTTAAAATAACTCCAATTTTTGTACCTAAAAGTAAACTAGGACAAAAAATAATAACTAAATCATAATCAATAAATTTCATTTTAGGATTATGTATTTTGGATTTAACACCCAAATAAAAAGTTAATGAAGAACAGACAAAAATAGCAAAAGAAGAAATAGGGAAAGCAATTTGGGCTTCAAAATTATCAATAAACATTAATAAAGCACTATAAATTGCACCACCTCCAACTCCAGCTGCTGTTGATACAGTAGATAATAAACACATACATATTATTTCTATTATTTGTGATATATTAGGAGGAAAATATCCTCTATGATGACAATGATTATCTTTACATATATGATTTCTTAAACAATCAGAATCTGATAAACATTTTGGAAGAGGACGAATCTCAAAAGATATTATTATTAAAGAAAGGAAAATAGTAATTTTTAATTTTATAATTCTCTCAATCATGTTTCTTTCAATAATTAATAAATTTATTAATTTTAAAATGAATTTTTCATAATTAAAAAAAAAATTAAATTTCATAAAACTAAAAAATTTAAAAAAAATTCTTTTTCATTTTTTTATTACTTTAAAGTAAATTTAGCTATATATTTGTAGAATATTGTATAATAAATAAATGCACATTTGGTGACGTGACGTGACTTTCTTTCATTAAATATTTTTCATATGAGAAATTTCAATCAAATTTTCATCATCAAAATATTAATAATTCTAATCATTTTCCAGATTTTATTCCAGCAAATAATACAATTACAAAATATTAAATGTTATATTAACAATTCTTAATCTAAAATTGTTTGTTGATTATAAATTGTTGTTTTTAAAGTGAAATAAAATATAATTTCATTATTTTAATTATTTTTTTAATAAAAAAAATGGATTACTTAATGAATTATGATTTTATTTTAATTGATATTTTAAAATATTTGGATGTGAAAGAATTAATGTTAATTTCTTACACAAGTAAAGTTTTTTATAAATTAATTTATGATTATCAAAATTGTTTATTTGATAATTTTGAAATGGTTTATGATGGAGATGAATTACCAAATAATTATAAATTTATTTTAAATAAAATAGAAATAAATTCTATTAATTCTTTAAATCTAATTTTATGTAAAAATTTATTATTGGGAAGACTTATTTTAAAAAAAGTTAATGTAAAACAATTAAACAAAATTAATATTCCTTTAGCACTTTTAAGAAGTAAATCAGATTTAATGAAGTTTCAAAATATTACAAATTTATGTATAAAAAATATGTATTTTAATGAAGTAGGAATGGAATATAATCTTTTACTTATTCCTAATATTTTTCTTCTACCTAATTTAAAAAAATTGAAGTTAAATAATATAAAATATATCAACGGAGAATTTTTAAATTTTTTACAATGTAAATTAGAATATTTAGATTTAAGAGAAAGTATGGAGTTTAAAATAGAGGATTTCTCTGATTATTTATTAAAAGATAAATATAATTTAAAAGTTTTAAAATTAGACGGAGAAAATTCAAATTTAAATCAATTAATAAATTTAATTCCTAATATGGATGCTTTAACTGAATTAACAATAAGTTATTGTGAAAATTTAAATGATAGCTTTTTAGAAATGATATCTTTAATATCACAAAAATTTAGAAAATTAACTTTAAAAAAATTAAGAAATATATCTGCACAATGTTTTGAAAATTTTTTCCAAAATTCTCTTTTGTATAATTTGGAAAAAATAGATTTCTATGATGCACCAAAATTAAATGATAAAGCAGTTTCTTATATATCAAATATTATTAATATAAAACACATTGATATTAGTTGGAGTGATAATGTGAAAAATGAAAGTATAGAAAAAATTTTATTAAAATGTAAAAAATTAGAAAAATTATTTTTACAAGGATGTAAATCTATTGATGATGAAGTTTTTGAAAAAATTTTTAAAGGAAAAAAAAATATTCATCAATTTGAAAATTTAAAATTGATTGACTTAACAAAATGTGATTTAGTAAATGATAATATAATTGAAAATATTAATAAAGAATATCCATGGATTAAAATTATAAATTATTATGGAAGAGATTTAAGAGAAGATGATTAAACTTATAATAAAAGAAAAACTAATAAATAATTAATATAAAAATAATAAAAAATAAAAATAATAAATTCAAAAAACAATAAGAAGGAGAAAGAAAGGTAAAAAAAGAGGAGAGAAAAAGATAAGAAATATATGATAGTGATTCTAATATATGGGCAATTTATGGAAGGATAGAATATGATTATTGATTGAACACTTAATGAGTGATTGGGATAGGGTTTGGGTGCAATTATAGGACTATTTTTTTAGTGATTGGGGCATTATTGGGTTTACATAGTTGTGGTATAATTGGTTAAGATATTTAGTTCTTTATTTTGTGTCATTGCTTACTATTATTATTTTCCTCATAATGAAAATTGGATTAATTTGGTAATATCTATTTAGGTATCTCTATTATTTATATAAAATGTCACCTAATAATTCAAATTTAAATTTCCTAGTTTTATCAACATTTGGACTTTTTCAAAAAAATCAAATCAATAATCAATCTCTCACTCAGAATCATTCTTTCAACCAAAAAAAATTATATATTTTCATAAATCAAGAAAAGAATACTGGATTTTGATCTAGTATTTTTCATTCGTGGTAATTAAGTATTTAAATGAATTTTCCAATAAAAATAATATATCAATTTGAATCAATATCAATCTCAACTTTTTTCTTCGATAAGAACACAAATAAATGGACTATCAAAAAGGTGAGTTTTTATTTTATTTATTACATAGTTCAATGAAGAATTATAATAATAAACTGAATTATTTATATAATGAATATGTAAAAGATAAGGATGATAATCAGAAGTTTCAACAATCAGTAATTGATTGATACCTAATCAAAATATTAATTCATCAAACAATGAATGTGAGAACAATAATAAAAGTAAATTAATTCAAGAAATTAATGATTAATAATCTATTGTTATACAAACATCATTACTTTTGATATATCAATTTTCATTTAGAATATTAAGTTGAATTTTTTATAATTTATCTACATTAACATTACTTTTTTTTTCCAATATATATCTTCTGAAATTGAGTATTACCGTAAAAGACACATCTATCAGGATTGAATTTTTACAGAGCAGTCCAAAAATTTTTGTCGAATCCGGATAACTATTTCAATTTTCAAACAAATAGATAATAATAATTGAAATTTAGACTATAATATATAAATTTATTTTTATTTGAAATATTAAAATTTAGATAAGTGTTTAATTCTTATATTCAATTTAAAATATATATAAAAGTATAAAATGAAATAATTTATTATTTTATTAAATAAAAAAAATTCAAAATTTATCTTAATTCATGGAAGAAATGGGGATTGGGGGATGGGGATTGGGGATTGGG
>JAJJLU010000493.1:0-37160 GCA_023807065.1 Isotricha intestinalis | reverse complement strand
CCCCAATCCCCATATTGTATTTTTTATTTATTTTTTCTAAATTATTTTTGAAATTAAAAAGTAAATTGTGAAATTCATTAATTTTAGTTGAGTTAATTATATATCTTTGTTATATTCATTTGTCATTTTATTTTTTGTCAAAAAATTTAACAATATTAATTGAAATTGATTTTTAAATAAAAATTTAATATACAATAAAGAAACAGACAAATATTATAAAAAATTTAAGATTCAAAAAAATAAAAAAAACAAAATTTAATTATTTAATAGTCAATATATGATACATTAATAATATTTTTTGTTACTTATTATTTAAAAATTAAATTTTATATATATTTTTATTTTATATGATTACATTTTTAATGCTCTTAGTTAATAAATTATTTAACTTATAAATATATATAAAAATACTTATTTCCTAAACCAATTTTTTCATTAGATTTTAAATTCGACAAATTAATTATTCAAAATTGTTAAGTAATTTTACCTTTAAGAAATTTATACAATTTTTATGTGTATTTCGAAAACAATAATAATAATATATTAAAAAAATACATATATATATATATGAAAAAATTCAAAAAATATACAAATTAATTTTAATTGACATACTTCAAATATTCTTTAACTTTTTTAAAGAATTCATCTTTTAAATCAGAACAATTATCATAAATATTTAATAATTTTTCATCTTTCCCTATAATCAATTTTTTAAACTTAATTTTTTCATTAGCATTTATAATTTTTTTTTTAAACATATCATAACAAATACTCAAAAGATTTACACATTTTTCTTGAGAGAAAGATATTTCATGATTTAGATTAATTAAATTTGAAAAAGTAATATTTTTTTTAGAAAAAATAGGAGAATCATTATTTTCTTTTTTAGGTGAAAAAACCATAGAAGCTAAAGAACAAATTGATTTTCTAGGAGAATTAATTTTTTTTTGAGAGTTGTTTAAACAAGAATTTAAATCATCTTCATAACTTAAAGAAATATTTGAATCTTCTATTATTTCAAAAAATCTTGGAGTTTCATTATTAGTATTTTCTTTTGTTGAAATTCTTGAAAAAGTAATTAAATTTTTTCTTTTAAAATTTTTAGATGAATGTTCTATTAATTGTAAATATTCATTTAATTTATAATGAATATCTTCACTTTCTTTATTTTTTAATGTTGAAATTATATAATCTGATAATGATGTATAAATATTATTTATATATGTTTCTAAATTAATACAAATTAAATTAATTAAAATTACTTTAGATATTATTGATAAATAATTCTCTATTTGATTTTCTTCTGAAATAGTATTTTTTATTAAATTTTCTGTAAAATAGTTTATTTTTTCTTTTGATTCTTTTAATATTTTTTGTAAAGAAGAAATATTTAAATTAGTATAATGTGCGAAAAAATCTTTATTTAATTTAAAACTTTGAAGTTTAGATAACACTTCTAATTTTAAAGATGGATTTTTAGGTTGAATTAAAGGATGTAATATATCTTGAGAGATACTTTCTTCTAAATTTATTTCATTGATTTTGTCTAACATTTTTTTTTTGATTTTTTTATTAATTAAAAATCATTATAAATTAGTTTTTGTAAATCAAAAATATTTTATAGATTTATTTATAAAGATAAGAAATATAGAAAAATTTTTAATTTTTTTTAATTATTTTTAAATAATAATAAATGTGACATCATCCAATTATTATTTTAGAATTTAATTCTTTTATTTATATATATTTTAATTATATAAAAAGTATTTAATAAATGAAACAATAAAAAATAATTTAAATTTTTCTTCAAATCTTTTCATTGATTTTTTAAAAATATACTATATACATTTATTTAATGAATAAAAAATATAATGAATTAATATCAAAACGTTTATAAATATTTTGAAATAAAAGAAAATTATAAGAAAAAATCCATAAAAGCCAATAAAAAATTAAAGAAAATCATCAAATAAATAAAATACATTACTTCATAAAACATATTACAAATTAATAAAAGTTGTAATATAAAATTATTCATATTCTTCTATTAACAGCATCATTTTGTAGATTAACATACAGTTAAGAAAATCGTATTAATATTATTTGTTATTATTACTTATGGTTCTATTTTGTGATATTATGATTAGATGCTTTATATTTTTCAATTTATTATTGTTTGTTTTTTTAATTTTTTCATTATATTTTTGTCTTTTAAATATGTATTTGTTTAAAATTTCTTTTCTTTATTATGTTTATTTATTTAGCCCACCAATTAAGTTTTTGTTTTTATAAAAGGAAAAAAAGTGAAAAATGCGTTTTTCTTTTTATAAACTTAGAACAATTGTATAAAATATGGAGAAAGAAGCCAATATAAATGTATGTATTAAATATTATTGAATAAATAAAATTATTAAAAATAAAAAAAATAAAAAACATCAAAAATAATTTTATATCAAAACAGTTTCTTCAAAAAAAAAAAATAATTTTATAAAAGAATACTTAATAAAATAACAACTAAAACAGAAGAAATTTTTATAAAAGTAGAAGAATTTCCACAAGAATAAATAGTACCATCATCTAAAGTTTTTTTACCTTTAATTTGATAATTTTCTGCAAATTTATAAGAAACTAAAGAACAATAAGTTGTTTGATCTATATTTGTTACATGACAACATAAAAATCCACTATCTGTTCCATATTTAGTACATTGTTTTTCGTTTTTTGGTTTATCTTTTCCTTTTCCACAATAAATCACATCTGCAGAATATATTGAAATTGAAAGAAGAAAAATTAAAATTTGGAATGATTTCATATTTTTTATATTTGTTTATATTTTTTTTAATTTTTTGGTTATTAAAAAAATTTTAATTATGAATTTTTCATAATTTATTGGATTATTTTTTTTTTGTGGATTATCTTTTTTTTTTTCTAATTACTTCTATAATTAATTATTATATCTATATTTCTTTTTTTAAGGGAAAATTTTAATGTAACATACGTTAATTTATGATTAAGTTCTAATATTATAATTTCATTAATAGTATGATTTTCAAAAAATTAAAAAGTTTATTAAAAATAATTTCAACTATATTGAAATAAATAAATAAATGTTTTATTCTCTTATAGAAAAAAAATTATCTTGAAAAAACTGAATCTAAATAAAATGAAGTCAAATGATAAAACTTTAATAATAATAGATAATGATCATTCATTAGCAGATAAAACATGTATGTATTTCATCGCAGAAACTTTATTTACCAAAGAAGAATATGAATATTTTTGCAATGAAAATAAAAAAGATAAAAATTGGGTAGAAAGTTTTTATCGTTTTTATAAAATGTTAAAAAGGAAAAATATAACATTAGATAAATTAAAAGAAACAATAGAAAAAATTGAATTAACAAAAGGAATGAAAGAATTATTTGAATTTATAAGAAAAAATAAAAATAAATTTAATGTTATAATTGCTTCAGCTTCAAATTTATTTACAATAAAAACATTAATTAAATATAATAAAATAGATGATGTAATTGATGAAATAAAAACATTAGATGCAATTCCTTCAGAAGAATATTTAATTAAAGTCACTCAAAAAAAATTTCATAATTGTCCTTTTTGTAATCCTGCTCAATGTAAAAAAGAAGAATTTTTAGATTATGAAAAAGAAAATGGTACATTTAAATATCATGTATATATTTGTGATGGCTTAAATGATTTTTGCTTAACTAAAATTTTAGGAAAAAATGATTTTGTTTGTGTTAGAAAAGATTATGATTTATATAAAAAATTATGTGTTGAGAAAAAAGATAAAGTAGATTGTAATATTTTCACTTGGAGTAATGCTGAAGAAATTATTGAAATTCTTAAAAAATTCTGTTAAATTTTTATTTTTATCCTTATTTTTACATATATAAAAATTATTTTAATTATATTAAATTTATTTTTATTTATTATCTAATAATTATAAGTATTAAAGTAAATATTACTTTCTATTATAATATTTTTTCTTTAAATTTATTTTATTCTTTTCCGCTGTAAGCAGAAATAATTTTATTAAGAACTTTACATTGAACAGGACAAATAGGATATCTTTCTCCATCTATAGAAAACAAAGTATTAAAATTATATTTAATGGTAACATCATCAGGGTCATTAATATTTGTTTTAGGAATTAACCTCCAAAATTTAGTTTTTATATAATGAATACCATCAATTAATTTATTATTTTCATCAAAAAGTAAAGTTCCATCATCAAAATAAATTAATAATTCTTTTAATAATTTATATTTCCCACTATCAGAATTTTTCAAGCTTAAAATATCAGTATAACCATCATCTAATTCAGCTTTAGCATTTGGCATTTGGTTTTCACTTACCCATTTTAAATTATTAACAACGAATAAATTATATTGATCACTTTCTTTTATTATATTATTATATTTATTAATATCAATGTTTTCTTTTATTGAAGGGAAATTATCTAAATTATTATCATTATTATCATTTAAATAATATAATGTTCCATAATATTTTCTTAAAGAAATCCATCTTATTACTCCCATTAAAGTTACTCTAAACATTCCTAAACATCTTAAAAATTCACTTTCTAAATCAACATCAGCAATAAAAGACCAAGTTAAAGTTAAGAAAGAATAAACTTTTTTATCAAGATCTCTTAATTCATATTCTAATAAATCAATTTTTTTAGTTATTCCTTTAATAATATAATAACAATGATTTTCAATTAAATTATCTTTTTCACCACAATAATAACTAATTGATTTTGAAAAAGCATTACCACTTCCTGCTGGAAGGGAAGAAAAAGTTAATTTATTTAATAATATTTGAGTATCTTTTCTATGATATATTGCATTAATTACTTCATGTAAAATTCCATCACCTGAACAAGTTATTATTCCATCATATTCGTTTGGTGACATTTTTAATGTAAATTCATAAGCATGTTTAAAATATTTAGTATATATTATTTCTAATGATATTGAAGATACTAATGATAATATATTATATGCTTTTTCCCATATTTTTTCTGCATTACCTTTTCCTCCTATTGGATTTATGAAAACTAATAATTTTCTTTTTCTATTTTTACATTGTAAGTCATTTACTTTTGGAAGTGATATTATATTTAATGTTTTTAATAAAGTTTCTTTTTCTTTTTTGTTTATTAAAAAATAATATTTTATTATTAAACGAGAATTTATTGTTTTTTTATATTTACAATCACAACAAAAGAAATAATTTAATTTTTTGGTTTTTTTTAATGGAAATGTAATTAACTTAATTATGGTTTTGTTTTGGATTATTTCTTCAGATAATTTAAATTTGGTTTTTAATGAAAATGTTTCTGAGCTTTCCATCGATGATTCATCTAAAAAAGATATGATTTCTAATGGGTTTATTGAGATTATTATTAAATTATTTTGAAGATTTGATACCACTAAATTATTTGAATAAATATCAAAATATATTATTGATTTTTGGATATTCTTATTTTTTTCAGAAAGGTATTCTACATTGAATTTTATATTTAATGGTGTATTTTCTTCATTTTCTGTTAATATTACTTTTATTTCTTTTATTCCATTTTCCATTAAAAAATAAAAAATAAATATTAATGAAAATTAAAAATAATATAATTTTATATTCGTTATTATCGTTATTAAAATAAAAACCAAAGATAAAAAATTATAAATAAATAAAAGATAGAATATAATGAATAATTAAAATTATTACAATAAAAACCAAAAAAGAAACAAAGTCTTTTTTTCTTTATTAAAAACAAAAAATTAAATATTCTCAAAACATAAATTTTTTAAATTTTTAAAACACTATAAAAAATAATTAAAAAAGAATGGGATTTTATAATATAATTTTAATTTAACTAAAATTATAAATAAAACCTATAGAAAAAATGCCTTTATCATTAACAAATAATATAATAACAACTCCATATGAAAGAGTATTAAACATAATAAATGAAGCAAAATCTTTTATAAATATGATGAGTAAAAACCAAACTAAATTAATAAGAGGACTTGAATGGGTAATTAAAGTAATAACAAGTCATTCACTTTATAGATATGAATTAAAAGACAATGAAATGATAGAAAAATATTCAAAAGAGAATCCAACTTTTAAACAATTTGTTGATTTTGTATATGAATATAATGAAGAAGTTATTGAAATGAATAAAAAGAAAAATATAATTAACTCTCAAAGTGTTAAATTATCAAATGATTTATTATCCATTCCTTCATTTAAATTAAAAAGAAATAAATTTAATGTTAAATCTAGTACTCCAATTAGAAAAAATAAAGTGAATAAAAAATCAAATTCAAATTCTTTTTCTTCATCAAATATGAATAAAATGCATCCTGTAAATTTATCGATAAATTCTTTAAAGGGAATGATGAAAACAAATCCAAATAATAATAATATAAATAATAATAATAATAATAAAAATCAAAATTTAAAAATTTCCCCAATTAAAAATTCAAAATTACAAAAATTTCAACAAACAAATAATTTAATAATAAATCCAACAAATAATGTAATAAATTTTAATCAATCATATTCAACAAAAGAAAAAAGTATTAGACCATTTAGTCAAAATCCTAAAAAACCAAAATTTGAGAATTCCTTTAATTACATAGAAATATGTATTCAACAAGCAAATTTTTCTCCCAAACAAATTTTAGAAAAAAACTTTGATATATTTGAATTAAAAAAAATAATAGGACATACAAATGTGTTACCGTTGATGGGTAAAACAATATTAGAAGCTTTTGGACTTGTTGATGAAAGTATAATATCAATAAATAAATTAGAAAAATTTTTATATGCAATAACAAATCAATATTTAACAACAACATTATATCATAATTCAATGCATGGAGCAGATGTTACTCATACAGTTTGTCTATTTTTTTTAAATAGTAATGCTGAAAAAGTATGTTCAACTAATGTTTTAGATTTATTAAGTATATTAATTGCTTCTTTAGGACATGATATTGGTCATCCAGGATTAACAAATAATTTCCAAATAAATTCTTTAAGTGAAATGGCTTTAACTTATAATGATATTTCTTGTTTAGAAAATTTCCACTTATGTAAATTATTTAAGACTATTAAACAAGATGAAAATAATATATTTGAAAAATTAAATAATACTGATTTTAAAACAATTAGAAAAAGAATGATTAGTGAAATATTAGCTACTGATATGGCAAATCATGGTAAAGTAATGACTGTTATAAAAGCAAGAATACCAAATGAAATATTAGAAGGTAATAAAGATATTCAATTTGAATTATTAAGTAAAAATCCTAAAACTCAATTTGAAGAACAACAATCTTTATTAGACTTTTTTATTCATGCTGCAGATTTAGCACATAATACTAAATTATTTAAAATATCTCTTCAATGGGTAGAATTATTAAGTAATGAATTTTGGATACAAGGTGATAAAGAAAAAGAATTAAATTTACCTGTTTCTTTTCTTTGTGAAAGAATTGGTTGTAATGTTCCTTCATCTCAAGTTGGATTTATTAAAGGTTTTATTCTTCCTACTTTTGAAGTTTTAATTATGATGTTTCCTACTTTAAGTTACACTGTTGAAAATGCTAAAATTAATATTGGGGAATGGCAGAAATTAGTTGAACAGAAAAGAATGAATGGATGGACTCCAAGAAATGAAATTGAAGATGCGAAAGATGAAAATAATAATAATAATGAAGGAAATATTATTACTGGAAATGAAAGTGGAAATAATATTAGTAATGAAGAAGAAAATGGAATCTCTAAAAATGAAAATGATAATTATAGTTCTTTAAATACTAATGTTAAAAATAATAGTAATAATTATACTCCTAATAACAACGATAATAGAAGACATTTACATCATAATTCTGATAATGGTGGAAATGGTTTTATTAATGAAAATAATAATAATAATAATCAAAATCTTATAAATAAAAAAATAAGTAATAATGCTAATAAGAAAAAAAATAGTAAATCTTTTCATAGGAAAGGAAAAAATAGTTTGCAGTATTCAAATACTGCAGAGAACAATAATTTTATAAATAGTCATGTTAATACAAATAATAATAATATTTTTCATAAGAATAATAATTTAAATATTTATCATAATGTTAGTCCTTTTAAATTAAATGATATTCAAAAATCTTATACAACAAATTGGGCTAATGCAAAGTTATTAAATATGAAAAAAAATAATAAATAAAAGTTATATATCTTTTTATCAAAAAAATATCTTTTTCTATTAAATAAATAATTTTTTATTATTTTAATTTGTTCAAAAAATATTTTTTCTCAATATTTTTAAATTATATTTTTTTGCTTTTATTTCTTTGATATTAATTAATTAAATTAATATTACTTTATTAAAATTATTAAAAATTAATAAAAACAAAAAATTAAAAATAATTATTTTATCAAATGGAAAATTATTTAAAAGTCCTTGAAAAGTTATCAAAGGACCCAAATGACAGTGTAAATCAGCATAAACTTTTAACTGTATTAAACGACATATTAGTAAATTTAAAGCAAATGGAAAAAAAGCCATTAACTCAAATTCAGACTCAATTTGAAAATGCATTATATGATTTAGTAATTCAATCAAGAGCAACAAATGACATAATAGTTAGATATATATACTATATATATAAATATATATTTGATGCAGGTCATAGTTCTCATGTTGCAGATTTTATAAATAAATTTTCTTCAGTTTTACATTCTAAAACTCCTTCTAATATTAAAGGAACTATACTTTGGCTTTTAGGAAAAGTTTGTACTAAATGTGATTATAAAACTCCTAATATGGTTGAATTAATTAAAACTTTATTAAAATATATTAAAAGCACTTCTGATAATTTAAATAAATATAGATCTTTAGGTCTAATTAGTAGATTATTAATGCTTAAATTACCTTTTTTTGTTTCTGTTATTCCTGATGTTCTTAAAATGCTTTTTAAACAAGAAAGATATTGTGATAATAAAAAAGATATTTTAAAATGCTTATATGCTATTATTTTTTATTTAAATCCTCAAACTATTGAAAAGAATTATGAGTATATTATAGAAATTATTAAAAATTGTTTTGAAAATAATAATATTAAAATAAGGAATTTAGCTATTAAAATATATATTAGTTTACATACTGAAAAAGTATTTGATGTTACTATTGTTAAACAAAAAATTATAAGAAAAGGACAAGGAGAACAATTAAAAAATTTTTTAGAAGTTTTATTATTCGTCGGCACTTTTTTTTCATGTAAAGTTCAAGTTTCAGATAAAGTAAAAATGTGTTATTTAGAAATAATAATTCAATTATTTATTATGAATAAAGAATTTATTAATTCAAGTGAATCTCTTGTTCCAAAAATTTATGATTTAATTTTAACTGATTTTCCACTGGAAATAAATTCAAATGAAGGATTAAATATTGTTAATGTTAAAAAAGAAAAAGAAGAAACAACAAGTAAAATAAATTATGAATTAAATAAATCTATTGAAAGATTATATCGAACTTTTATTAGAGTTGTATATAATATTCAATATAGAAAACATTTATTACAACATTTATTTAAAAGATTAAATGAATCACAATATTATTTAGATAAATTAGAAAATTCTTTTTCAGGAAAAGAAATGGTTTCAAAACCAGAAAAAGGTAAAAAAGAAAGAAAATTTACAATTCAACAAGTGAATGGATTATTAATATCTTTAATAGAATTTAGTGAAAATAATTATGATATATTTGAATTAACATATAAATCGTTTCAAGATTTACCTCAGAATATTTCAGTATATGTAACATCATCAATAAGAAGTTTTAGACTATTAATATCAAGAGTTCTTGCAAATTTAGCTTATTTCCTTCCATCATATAGAATAAGTATATTAACATTAGTATTAAATATGTCAAGTGTAGCTCATTCAGAAATAGTATCTTTAAGAAATACTTCATTATTTTTTATAAATAAGGAAAATCCAGAATATAAATATAGTTTAATTATAAAAACAAATATAGATTTATTAAAAGATATATGTAATTGTTTAGCATTAATATTAACTATGTTTTCTCATAAATCACATGGTCTTCCTGTCGATACAGCTTTAAATGCTTTAGGAAGAGCCAAAAATATTATTTTAGGTAATTTAGTTAATGAATCAGATAATCCAAAATATAGAAGTATATTAGAAATTGCAAATAATTATAATTCTGTTGATTTACATGCTTATAAAGAAAGTGGTTGGATTATTATTCAAGGTTTATGTTCTATGGATAGAACTTGGTTATATTCTAATTCTAATACTTTCTTTTTTTTGTGGAAATATATTTTTAATGAATTAACTTGTGAAATTAGTGAATTTGATATAAGGAGAAATGAATATAAAGATGCTTTAACTAATGAATTTTTTGTTAAAAAAGCTGCTTTGGCTTCTTTAAGAAAATTTATTTTAACTGTTGGAGATAATTTTATGAATACTAAAATATTTACTGATAATATTAAAGATATTTTGCCTAATTTATTAAAGTTTTTCCTTCCTTATAATAAGAAAACTGCAATAAATTTTTATAATGACCATTTTAGAATTGCTTATCAAGAAGCTAAAATGTTTTTATATGATGTTTTTTTTTCTATTCCTATTGAATTATATAGTAATAAATTTAATAATTTATTATATCCTTTAACTGATGAAATTATTTGTAATACTTTTACTGATACTAATTATGAACATATTTACAGTTGCTTAAATCAATTAGATAATTTTATGTGTAATCAAAATTTAGATTTAGATAAATATGAAAAAGAACCTGAATATGTTGTTGATAATTTCGTTGTTGAAAAATTTAATTTTAAACTTCAAAATATATTATCTAAGAATTTTCAATTTGTGTTAAGTGCTATTAAATTATTTGTTGAAATAATGTTAAATAAGAAATTAAATATGAAAAATAGAACTGCAATATTTCAACATTTTTTAATGAATGTAACAGATGTAATTAAAAAGGGAAATTTAAGTAAAGAAGATATAGGTAATTATAATAAAATAGTAAATATAGCATTAGGAATGTATTTAACAATAAAAAATTCATGTAAAAGAAATATAATAATAATAAATGATGAAGGTACTTTTGCAAATGTAAAAATGATATTTGATTTTTGTTATAAAGTAAAAGATGATGGTTTATTAAGATTAATTGCAAGTGAAGGTCATAGTTATTTAATTCAATCATCTTCTGATATAAAAGGAAGTTTAATATATTATTTAGAACAAAGTAATATTTTATTAACTAATGAAGCTAAAGTTACTACTAATGATTATATTGATATTTTATATATGATTGCTAATATTTTTAGAAATGTTTCTTTTAAAGAAATTAAAAAATGTTTAGATCAATATATTAATTTTCTTATTTCTTATTATAATAATGCTGAAGAATATTTTTCTAATCCTTTTGTTACTCAATCTATTTATATTATTATTGATACTTTACTAAAAAATGGAGAATTACAATTTACAAGAATGCTTTTACAAAATTATAAAAGTAATTGTTTGTTTTTAAATATGTCAAATTCTTATTTTTTTAAAGATTTATTTGAAATCAGTTCATTAGCTGAAATTAGGTTTTTAATTGTTTTAGCTGAATTAAATGAAAATATTAAAAAGAATGAAGAAGATTTAATGAGAATTATATTATATAAATATTTAAGAGATGAAAAATATCGTTCTCAAAAAATACAAAAGAATTTTTTGTTTTTTGTTAAAATATTAATGAAATGTAATCCTAAATTAAAAGATTTAATATTATCTGAAAATTTCATTTCATTTTTATTTGAAACAAAAGAAAGTTTTTATGAGCAAAAATTATCTTTTGAAATATTAATAAATATATTAATAGGAGATAATATAAATACAAAAAAATTTAATTTAAAATCAAGAATGGAATACTTAGTAAATTATATAAATAACTTATACAATAAAAACAGATCATTTTATTTTAATTATATAATATTTACAAGAAATTTTAGACATATTCCTTCAAATATATTAATATATGATAAAAATTCCTATGATGAAAATTTACATGCAATATCTTCTTATATTGATTTTGACAATTTTTCTCATCATAATTTTGATGTTTTATATAAAGATTATCACTTAATTAAATTAGCTAAATTTTTAATAAGAATATATTTAGAAAAAAATTATTTAAGTGTTCTTCTTCTTTTAAATATGATTAAAGAATTAGTTCAAAATCAACTTCTTTTATATTCTCAAGAAACAAAAAAAGAAATGAGAATGGATTCTTTAAAAAGTGAAGATAATTCTTTATCATCTCAAAAAAATCAAACTTTAATTACAATAAGGAAATTAGATTTTTATATGCATTTACATTTAAAGAAATTTTTAATAAAAATAATTCAAAATTGTTTAATTGAATCATTAGATAAAATATTAGTAAAACATAATAATGCAATAATAGAAGTTTTAAATTATTTAATGAGTACAAGTATGGTTTTAGTGACATGTGAAGAAAGTTGGGAAATAAAAATATTAGGAATAGAATTATTAGATGAAATTATTCAAAAATTTTCCAATATAATTGATCCAAGAACAGAAGATAATTCCTTATTAATTCAACAATATGAAGTTCAAATTCAAAGTTGCATAAGAATAATATTTACAAATAATATAAGTATTAAAAGTGTTTATAAAGGATTAAAATTAATATATATGTTTATAACAATACCAATTAGTACTGATTCAGTATATATTAAAAAAGTAAATAATATGGTTGATTTAAAAGATTTAAAAAAAAATGAATTTTCTATTACTTCAGGAGGACCAAATAGTTCTACTTCATTTAGTGAAAAAGCAGATCATATATTAATATGTAAGAAATTAACTTTTTTCTGTAAATTATATTTATCTTCTAAAAGCAATGATACTAATATTATTAATTGTTATGATCCTATTAATTCTAGAGTTGGACAAATTAAAATATATGCTAAAAATATTACTGGAGATTATAGGAAAAGTATAAATGAATTTTTTGATGAAAATATTCAAATTTTCTTTGATGATATTGTTAAAATGTTAGATGACTTTTTTATTGTTTTAACATATGATCAAAGTACTGCGAGAAAAAGTAAAAAATATGCATTTTTATTTCATGGTAATAGAATTGCTTTCAGTGAAACTAAAATATTTAAATATGGCCAAATTTATATTAAAATTTTATCTATGTTATTTAATGATCCTAAATTAAAAGGAATTCATCTTGAAGAAGAAAACATTACAAGATTAATTAATTTAATATTTTATTATATTAATCATTATTTTGTTAAAAAAATTAGTAATACAAATAATGAAGAAATGAGTGAAAAAGATAAAATTGATTTATCTTTAAATAGTGTTATGATGTGTGAATTAGTTGATTCTTTTATTAAAATATTAAATAATTCAAATCAAATATTTGAAATGAGTAAAAATTTAATTTTAGAAATTATAAAATTATCGATAAATTTAATTGAATTTAGTATTATTGAAATGAATTTACAAGTTTTAATGATTTTAAGTTGTGTTTTAAGTAAATATTCTTTAAAAATTGAAAAAGATTTTAATAAAGAAGACAAATTTTTTATTGTTGAAACTATATCTAAAATATTATTTTATTATTGGAATAAAAATAATTTGATTAAAAATGATAATATTTCATTTATTGAAGTAAACAGTTATGTTCTTGAATTTATTTGCAAGTTTTATGAAGAATTAAAAGATAATGAAGGTATTGAAGAATATTTTTATAATAATTTAATTTATTTATTTAATTGTTTTAAAAATTATTCTTCACAAACTGTAAAAATTTGTGCTGGAAAAATATTTAATATAATGTTAATCATTTCAGATAAAGAAATATTATATTTATTTATTTCAGAAATAAAAAATACTTTAGAACAAATTTCAACTATTTTTGATAAATTTTTCCTTTTATATTATATGATTCTTCAGTATATTTCAAAAACTCAAAATGAAGAATTGTTAGAAGAAATAAAATGTATATTTTATGAAGAATTTTTAAAAGTGTTTTTAGAAAATCAAAAATTATTTACAATAATCAATAAATCAACTTTAATATCTCTTTCTCAAAATTTCGATAAAAGAATACAAGATTTTATTCAAGAATATATTTTTACTATTATTGAAAGTGGTTATTTAATTCCTTATTTTACTGAAGATTTACAAAATATAATTTTAACTTATATTATTAAATGTAATGAAAATGAAAAAAGAAAAGAATTTATTAAAATAATTATATTAGCTTTATGTGATCATAGTGAATCTTTTAATCAACAACAATTATCAATTTTCATATTTAAATTATTAAATAAAGATTTAGAAGCTTTAAATGAAGAAGAATTTAAAGAATGTATTGATGAAAATTTAATCAAAGATATAGAAAATTTAATTGAAAAACAAAAAATATTATTAAAAGAACAAGAAGAAAAAAAGAAAAAAGAAGAAGAAGAAAAAAAAAGAAAAGAAGAACAAGAAAAAAAAGAACTTGAAGAAAAAAGGAAAAAATTTGAAGAAAATCGTGGAAAAAGTGGTTTAAAACCAATAGGAGGAAAAATAAAAGCATTAAAATTTGGAAATAAATAAAAATATAATAAATTAAAAAATAAATAATAAAATTTAATTAAAATTTAATTATTTCTTACGTAATTAAAAATAAAAGAAAATTGAAAATATAATTTATAATTAAAAATATGAATCCAGGAAACTATAATGTAGGAGGATATCCTCAACAAGGAATGGGAGTAGGTGGTTATCCTCAACAAGGAATGGGAGTAGGTGGTTACCCTCAACAAGGAATGGGAGTAGGAGGATATCCTCAACAAGGAATGGGAGTAGGAGGATATCCTCAACAAGGAATGGGAGTAGGAGGTTACCCTCAACAAGGAATGGGAGTAGGAGGTTACCCTCAACAAGGAATGGGAGTAGGAGGTTACCCTCAACAAGGAATGATGCAAGGTGGAATGATGGGACAAGGAGTAGGAGGTTATCCACAACAAGGAATGATGGGACAAGGTATGATGAATCAAGGAATGATGAATCAAGGAATGATGGGACAAGGTATGATGAATCAAGGAATGATGGGACAAGGTATGATGGGAATGATGGGAACTGGAGCAAATATTCAAAACGACGTTCAAATGTTAAGAAAAGCAATGAAAGGATTAGGAACTGATGAAAAGACAATAATAAACATAATAAGTAAGAGAACATGGCAAGAACGTCAGCAAATAAAGCAGCAATATGCATCAACATTAGGTCGTGACTTAATAAAAGATTTTAAATCTGAATTAAGTGGTCGTTTAGAAGACACAGTATTAGCATTATTTGACACCCCTGCTGAATATGATGCAAAATGCTTACACGATGCAATGAAAGGTATAGGAACAGAAAACGAAGTATTAATAGAAATAATAGGTACTCGTTCAGCTTACGAATTACAGAACATAAAAGCCGCATATTATCAATTATTCCAAAAGGACTTAGTACAAAAAGTAGAAAGTGAGACATCAGGTCATTTTAGAAAAATATTAGTTGCAATACTTCAATGTCAACGACATGATAATAGTTACCCAGTGGATCAATCACTATGTCAAAATGAAGCACAGCAATTATATCAAGCAGGTCAAGGAAGATGGGGTACTGATGAAGGGGTATTCACTAGAATTTTCGCACAGAAGTCTTCTATGGAGTTAGGTACTATTGGGATGTATTATCAACAAATGACTGGAATGAGTTTGTATCAAGCTATTGAAAAAGAATTTTCAGGAAATGTTAAAGATCTACTTAAAGCTATTTTCTATGCTGTTATGAATCCTAGTGAATATTTCGCTACTAAAATCCATGAAGCTATTTCTGGAAGTGGAACTCATGATAAACAGTTAATTCGAATTATGGTGGCTAGAGCTGAAATTGATATGGATCAAATTAAAACTGCTTATTATAGACTTTATAATAGAGATATGCTTGGAGATATTAGAGCTGATACTTCACATAATTATAAAAAGATTTTGACTGAACTTTGTATGAAGTAATTTTTTAGAGGAGTTATATTACCTTTTTAAATTATATTTTTTAGAATATTTTTTTTGGGTTTATTTTTAATTTTTTTTTATTGTTTTTATTAAATTATATAAGAAATATGAAAAGTGCTTTACAATTAATAGGGAATGATATTATTAATGGCCAAGGGAAATTTCCTATGAAAGTTAAAAGTTATGGTTTTTCAGAGGAGGAAGTGGCAAATGATATTGAAAATGAAATAATAAATCAAATAGATAATGTAAATATTAATGGAGAATTAATACCATATGATTATAAAAAAGAACCTTTTAAAAAACCAGAAAATAAAAAAGTTATTATAAATGAAAATCCAGTTAAACCTAAAACTCCAATTAGAGATTTAAAAAAAGAAATATCTAAAAATAATTTAGAAGAAACTTTACTTTTAGAACAAGAAAGAGAATATGATATAATTGATAGAAGATTAATAGAAGAATTAAATTTAAGATGTAAAAATTTAGAAAAAAAATTTGAGAATATTTTAAAAACATATTATAATAAAGAACAAATATATATTAATTTAGAAAAAATGAAAAAAGAATATGAAAATTTGCTATATCAAAAATCAAAAGATAAAAATTTACTTTTAGCACAAAAGCAAAATTTAGAAAATGATATATCTAACTTAACAATAGCTTTATCAAATGCTAAAAAAGAAATAATTAGATTAAAAGAAATTAAAAGTAAAAGTTTAGATAAATATAATACAATTAAAGAAGATTTAGATAATAAATTAGAAGAAAAAAAAACAAGTCATATTTCTTTGAAAAGTACTTTAGCTTTTATAGAAAATCAAATATATGATTTAACTGGTGAAGATGAAAAAATAAATGAAAATAATAAAAAAATAGAAACTTTAGTGAATGATGAAAATAATATTCAAAATAAACAAATGAAAAAAGAAAATAATAAATTAATTAATGATATTGAAAAATTAAAAAAAATTATTAAAGATTCACAAGATGAAATTATTAGTTTAAAAAAAAAAATAAAAAAAAAAGGAGAAAATAATATTTTAATGAGAGAAGTTATTAAATTTAAAGATAAAAAAAATAATTTCCAAGATAATAATATTAAAGGATTAATTTTAGATATTGAAAAAAGAAATCAAAGTGCTCATTGGGAAAATTATTGTATATTACTTAAAAATAATCAGTTAAATGATTATAAAAAAAGTAAACATTAAAATATATATTAAAATACTTTTTTTAAATATTAAAATAAAAAAATATACTTTGTTATTTTTAAATAAAATTTAAACTTAATTTTTCATTTTTTTTTATTTAATAACATTATTTAATATTTTAATTCTTTTTTTTTTTATTTTTAAATGAAACTTTTCTGTATTTTTTTTATAATATTTCAATTTTGTAATTGTTTGACAAATACTTCATATAATGAAGTATTTGGTAATATAATACATTTATTATCAACTCATATGAATTTAAGAGAATTAATAGAAAAATTTTTTGAAGATGAAAATAAAGAATGTGAAAATTTTGTAAAAGAACATTTATACAAAGGAGGATTAAAAACAAAATATAAAATAGGAACATTATTAGAAGGATTAGTAAAAACAGGAATAGCAGAACATACAATAGGAATGGAAATAGATTGTTTATCTCAAAAAAATTCATCATATTTTTTTTTATTAATGGAAGATCCTAAAATAAGTGAAGAATATAAAAATTCAAAAAATTATGATTATGGATATAATTTTAGAGATTTTATTGAAGATAGAATGTATTCTAAAGAATTATGTTTAAATTCACAATGTTATGGAGTAATAAATAATTTTTTTAATAAATCTATTAATTCTATTTTTTATCAAAAATTTCCTGAACTTTTTGGTTTTCAAACTTTAGAAATATATTATTCTTATAGTTCTAATTCAGAGAGAGAAAAATCTATTAAAAATCAAAATAAACATTTTGAAATACTTAAAGAAATAATTGTTTTTTATTTTTATATTAGAGTATTTTTTAGTGTTATGTATATTATATTAAATCAAGAAGATAATGAAAGTAATCTAGAAGATATTGAATTAATTGAAAAAGAGAGTAATAATAGTTTGACTACAAATGATAGTATTCAACAATCTTTTTTTTTTCAATTTTCTCAAAATTTAAGTTTATTAGAAAATATTTCTTTTTTATTTACGAAAAAAAATTTCATTTATGATGAAACTGAAATTATTTCTTTAAATTTTATTTTATTAATTGTACTTCTACTTATAATGATTTCACAAAATTCTTTTTTTATTATGAGTGATAAAAGAATAGGAACAACATTATCTACATTTTTAAATAGTAAATTATTTTGCATTACAAAATTAGGGACTTTTGCTTTTGAAAGTTATAAAATTTTATCAGGAATTTTTTTAGGATATAAATTAATGTCTTATTTAAAAAGATTTAACAATAAAAAGAAATCTCTTATAATATTTTTTTTATATTCAATTCCTTATTTTATAACATTTTTATGTATCTTTTTTTTCATAGAAGATTATACAAAAGAGATTGGGAATATGATAAGTCCTTCAATAAGATTTGATTATAAAATGCAAAAATTTTTTAATAAAAATAAATGTTTTAAAGATAAATATTATATATTTAATCCTTTATTTATTTTAGGATATTTTGATTTAAAATATGGATATAATACTTCTTGTAGTAGAATTGCTTTATTTAATATAACTCAATTTTATGCATTTTTATATTTAATTGTATTACTTTATTTATTATTTCAAATTAAAAATAAAAAAGTTGATTTAATTGTTTTTATTTTAAATATTATTTCTATTTCTTTATTTTATTTATTTTCAAAAGAAAGAAAATTTTTAAAGGATGGAAAAGATTTTACTATATCAAAAATTATGGGTTCTACTGAAAATATATCTTTTTTACCTTTTTTTTTCCCTTTATATTATATTGGATTTAATATTGGAGTTATTCTTTTTTATAAAAAAAATTGCAATATTTTAATATATGAAAAAGATTCTAGTTATATTCCTTTAAGTTATAATATTATTATAATGGAATATATTGATTCAGTTTCTCAAAAAATAAAAAATTTAATTATGTTTTTATGTATTTTATTTATTATTATTATTTCTTTTGTTTATCAATATAATAGAGGAGAACAATATAAATTAACTATTAAGTGTAATTTTATTTTAAGATTTTTTTATGTTTATGAATCAATTTTTTCTGGTTTATTTTTTTCTATTTTTTTATGTTTTTATTTATTTAGTAAACAAAATTCTTTAATTTCAAGTATTTTAAAATCTGACTTTTTTATAATAATTAGTAGAATATCTTTTATTTGCTTTAATTTATTTAATTTTGTTCCAAATGTTTTTTTTGGAATCAATATTATCCAAGTTTTTGTCAATCATAGAAATGTAATTTTTGTTTCAATTTCTTTATTAGCAGTTATAATATTATTATCCATTATTATATCAATAATGATTTTAATACCTGTTAGAATTTTAATTAAATGTATTTTAAAAAGAAATACTGAAGTTAAAAATAGATTCAAATTTTAGTTTTATAATAAAAAATTTTATTTCTCTTTATTATCTGTAAAGAATTTATAAAGTATATAATCTAATAAATAAATATTGAAAAATAAAATTTAAAAAATAATATGATTATTTAAATTTTTATATTCTATCACTTTTAAAATATAAACAAATTTTTCCAATTATAATTTTCCTTTTTTTTATTAAAAGACTATCAATACATTTAAAAAACTATTTTCAAATTACTTTGAAAATTAAATAACCTAATTCAAAAAAAAGATAAAGGAAAAAAGAGAAAAAATATATACAAATAAAAAAGCTAATAAATAGTATTAGTACTTTTAACACATTGCCAAGGAGTTAACCCATCAACATTTTTAATACTTTCATCAGCTCCATATTTTAATAATAAATCAGCAATATCATAATTTTGAAAGCTTAAAGCATAATGAAGAGGAGTATTTAATTTTTTATTTTGAGAATTACTATTAGCTCCTTTATGTAATAAAAATTTAATAATAGGTTTACAACAACATTGAACAGATAAATTTAAAAAAGTATTTCCTTTATCATCTCTTTCTTCAATTCCAGGATTAAATTTTTTAAACATATCTTCAAAATTTTGATAATTACCATCTTTAATATATAGGAATAATATGTCTATAAAAGTATTTGCTTCTTTAATTAATTCATTTTTTATTTTATGTGTTTCATACATCATACTTTCTCTATTAAATACTCTTCTTATTACTGATTGTTCTATTAAATTTTCATTTTTTTGATTTCTTTTTATTTTTAATGGACTTTGAAATAATACTTCTCCTCTTCTTCTTAAATAAGTTATTTTCTGCTTTTGTTTCTTTTGATGAAATTTAAATATTTGTTCATTTAATAATTCATTTCTTCTTCTTGAAAAAAATTTCTTCTTTAATATTCCATTTTCTTGTCTTGTTGTTTTTTTCCTTTTATCTCTATTTAATGTAAATGTCTTATTTGATGAACGAGACATTGCTCTTTTTGAATAAAAATTTAAAGATTTTTTTGTTTGAAATTTTTGAAAATTTTTTATATCAAAAAATGATATTTTTTTCGTTATTATTATTGGCTTTTCAATATCTACATTTGAAGAACTTTCTTCTAAATTATCAAATATCATAAATTTATTAATTAATTTTTTTGAAGAAAGGCAAAATACTATTGGTAAGTTTTGATTTATTGATTGAAATTTATAAGTTTTTTTTTTTTTGGATTTTTCAATTTGAGTAAAATTTTTTATTATTGTTATTTCTTTTTCTTCTTCTGATATATCTTTTAATAAATATGTTGTTGTCATTATTTTTTCATAAATATTTATATTAAAGTAATTTTCTAATAAAGGATATTTTATATATAAAGGAAGCATTATTTTATATATTTTTCTTTTATCTGGAATTAATATTTTTTTAAGAAATTGATTCATTATTTTTCCTTTTGTTTTTATTGAAATTATTTTGTTTGTAAATAAATGTTTTTTAAAAGTTAATGTTTCAATTTCTTTTTTATATATAAATTCATTAATTTCAGTTTCTATTTTTTCTAATTTTTGTGAATTATATTCTGTAATATATTTCATAAATTCTTCTTTCAAATAACTTCCATTAAAATCAATATAATTAATATTATCTTTAAGTTCTTTATCTTTACTTAAAAATTTAATTAATTTTTTAGCTCTTTCAATAATAAAATGATTATTTTTTTGAAATTTAAATTCTGTCATTGAAAATTTAACTGAATTACTTCTTAAATCAAAAAAAGATTTTTTTGAATTAGATTTAAAATAACTATATGAATTAGATTCATTTGAATCTAAACTTGGATTATCCATTAAATCTTCATCTGAATATTTAATAGATTTTTTTTTCTTTTTAAATTTAATTTGTAAATTATTTATTTTAGGTAAAGGTAAACTTTTATTTAAAAAATTCTTTTTTTCATTATCTTTTAAGTTAATATTTTTCTTTATTTTAGCAGATTGAATTTTGAAAGAACCAAATAAACTATTACCATTATTTCTTCTTTCTTTAAATTCAGGTATTCTTGATAATTGTTTCATAAATCTTTTATTTGTTTTTTTAGTTTTAATATTTTCTGGTTCATCAATGAAAATAACTGAATCTTTACTTAAAGTCATATAAGATTTATTATTATCTTGTGAAATTAATGATATAGCTTGTTCTTGAGAAATATTGTCTATATATGAAATTCTTTTCTTTCTATAATTATTATTGTCATAATTTTCTTCTTCATCTGATGATGAATTATTTATAATAAAATTATTATTATTAAAATTTGATAAATAATTGTTATTCAATAAATTATTTTTCAATTGATTTATTTGATATGGATTTTGTTCTTTTTTTATAAATATATTTGGAGAATGATCATCATTTGTTTTTTTTAAAGCTCCAAAAATGAAACTTTTAGTATATTTTTCATTATTTTGACTATATTTATTTTTATGCCATGATTTTAATTTACTTATAAAATTTTCTTTTTTTCCACTTTTATAATTACTATCACTGTCAGTAATATTATATTTCATAGATTTAATATTTTTAGGAAAAGTGTCATCATTTTCACTTTGACTATTACTTTGTCTTCCTTGATATCTTAAAATTTGAGTTCCTGGTTTTACAGAATTTGTTTTTCGAATTAAATTATTTGAATAATTATCCATATTTTCATCACTTGATATTGTAAAATAATTATTTTTCTTAAATATATTTCTACTTCTATTATTATTATGAGTTAAATTTGATAAATTAAATTCATTTCTTATAAGTGTATAATTATTTGATATTTCATTATTATTTATTCCTTTTTCTATTGATAATTTCTTTTTATTTTTTTTTCTTATGAAATGTAAATTAAATTCTTTTTTTGCTTTTGATTTTTTCTTTAAAAAAAATCCTCCATTATCATTACTATCTGATAACATTGAACTACTTTTTGAATTTATTGAATTAAATTTACTTTCATTTGATTCATCAGTATTATCATGTAATTTCTTTGCTTTCTGTGCTGATAATAATTTAAATTCATATTTATTTAAACTAATATTATTATCTTTATCCAAATTTATAACATTTACTAAATTAGTATTTGTATGAGTTTTTCTTTTTTTTATTTTTCTAACATTAGGAACATTATAATCTGATTTTGATACTTCTCTTTCAAGTTTTATTCTTGAATTATGTCTTCTTAAAAAAAAATTATTTATATTATCATTCATATTATTATTTTCAACAAGACTATTATTATTATTTCTGTCGATAGTACTATTATAAGGACTAATTGAAAAATGACTATTTTCAATTGAATTATAAGTAATAGTATTATTATTATTATTTATTTTATTTAATGTATTATTATGATTAGAATAATCATCATTTAAAATTAAATTATGTTTTGGCTTTATTGGATTATTATATTTTTTATTATTTATTGATAAATTTTTATTATTTGTTTTCTTTAAATTAATTATTTTTGATACTTTTCTAAAACCTTTATAATTATCTATTGATGATGCATCTGTTGTTTTATTATCTTTTACTTTTGGAGTATCAAAAGAGTTTAAAAATGAATTTAAGGAATTTCCTGTCATATTATTTCTATTTCTTGTAAAATTATTTCTTTTTATATTTCTACTTTGATTTGTTGAATATTTATATATTGTTGATTCTTTATTTCTGTTTCTTGAATAATTATTTTTTCCGAATAATGATGTTAAATTCACACTTGGTCTATTAAAATATTTATTTTTTTAACTTACAAATTTATTCCTCTTTTTCCTTTGAACATATTTATTTTTGTTTTTTTATTTTTTTTTTAAATTATCGTTATTTTCATTTAAAAATATAAATTAGTTTTAATTAAATAATACTTATTATTTTTATTGTATAAGTTTTTAGTTTAAAAAATAATTAATTTCACTGTTTTCTAATTAAAAAAATTTCTTGTTTTCTTTTATGAGGCTTTTTCCTATAATTATTAAAAGAATTCTTATATTGATTTTTTTTAAATATTAGAATTACTTTTGACTATCAATAATTGTTTATTTTATCTTTTTTCTACTATAATATTTTTATTATCATTAATAATTATTATTTATAAAAGAAAATTATTATTTATTATTATATTAATAATTCATTTAAGTGTAAATTTATATATTAATTTTTTATTTTATTATATTTTTATATAATTATAAGATTATTGTTATTTTTTATTTGTTTTTTTGATTTTCTATTTTTTGCTTTATCATTTCTTTTATTACATTATTTGTCATTGATTTTAATATATTATATCTTTCAGATATATTTCTTTTTAAATCTAAATTATTATTTTTTGGAATGATATTTAAAGGATTTTTTTCTAAATCTATAAAAGTTTTTATATCTTTTCTTTCTTTCATATTCATTTCTTTTTCTGTTTGAGAAACAATATCATAATAATTATTTTTTTCAACTTTAAATTTTTTATCTTTCGGAATATAATTTCTAAAAATAATTTCTTTTTCTTCACAAGTATATTTACTATTTGAAATTTTATCTAATAAACTATCATTTTCAATTTTTAAAATATTATTTTTAAAATCTTTGTTTGAAATAAATTTATTTTCTTTTTTTTCTTTTTTTAAACTTGTATTAATTTCATTATTTAAACTTTCATCACTTAAACTTTCATTTTCTAAATTACTATTTTCACTATCTTCAATTTCCATAATATTAATATTTAATATTTAAATATTATATAAATTATCTAAATTAAAATATTATATTCATATATATAAATTTAGGAATTTGATTTAAAAAAAGTTCTATAAAGATTTCTTCCTTTATTATAATTTTCTAGATATTCACTACACATTTGATTAGTTTTATAAAAAGTTCTTTCATTTAATTTAAAAGATTTTTGATATTGTTTACAATATTTTTTATTCATTACCATTAAATCATTATATTGACTTATATTATTAGTTCTATTATATATTTTTATACTATCTTTTTGAAGACAATTACTTATTTTATTTGGAACTAAAATATTAAAGAAACTATTACTTGAAGTTATTAAAGAAGGATAGTTTTGTTTTTTTTCTTCAAAATAACTATTATTATTTTCTGTATTTGATAAAAATTTTTGTGGATTTATTGAATTTCTTAATATACTTTTTTCTGAAGATTTTTGATATTCATATTCAGAAATTGGATTTTGTCTATTAAATATATCACTTGTCATTGATTGACTTTTTTCTCTAAAATAATTTCTTTTTTTTCCTTCTTTTTTTTTATTAGATGGCTTTTGAAAAAATATATCTGAAGAAAATATTGTTTCTACTTTTAAATTTTTATTATTTTTTAATTTAATTAGATTTATTTTTGTTTGGTTCTTTATTGAATTTATATTTTTAAATAAATTTGAGGGAATATATTTATCCTTTTTTTTTTCTGAGTTTAATATTATATTCTCTGAGTTTTGTTTTTTTGATTCTAATTCTTTTTCTTCTTTTTCTTCATTTTCTTTTTTTTCTTCTTCTTGATTATTAATTATATCATTTTCTGTTATTAAATTTCTTGTTTTTATAAAATTTAATTTCCTTGAAAAAATATCTTTTGAATCTTCATTATTTTTTCTTAAATATTGTTTAAGGCAATATGATTTTTTTTTTTTTTTATTAACATTATTTAAATATAAAATATAATTTCCTCTTTGTAAATTGTTTTTACTATCGTTTGAATGACTTTTGTATTTTTTATTCACAAACATTTTCAAATTTTCATTTAAGTCTTTATTTATAATTGGAATAGATAAATTTCCTGTCATTGGTCTATTAAAAAAATTTCCACATGTCTTATTAATTTTCATTATATTATTTATTTTTTTTAATTATAATTCAAATAAAAATAAAAATATATTATAATAATTAAAATAACTTCTATTTTTTTGATATCAAATATACTTTAAACAAAAAATATATATTTGATTTCTAATAACAATAGCAAAGAATAAAGTCAAATATATTATATTCAAGAAAAACAATTAATAAATTACATTCAAGGAATTAAACATAATTTTTCTTTAGATTATTCTTTTTAAAAAATTAATATTTTTCTAATTAAATCTACAATTTTGATTAATGGTCATAATTTTAAGAATATAAATAATAATAATATTCGTAATCCAAATAATTCATAAATAAAACAATAAGATCTTGTAAAAATAGTTCTTTAAAAATAGAATCAATGAAAAATAAAAGAAAAAAGAATTAAGTAAAAATGAAGAAATGTTTTTATCTTCATTATTATTACGTTATTATTCTTTTCATAGAATAAGTAAGAAAATAGTGATATTTTTTTTTAAATATTATTCCTAAAGAATGTTTTTTCTCAAGTTAAAATCTAAAAGATAAAATTTATTTCTGGGATTACAATTAAAAATATATCAATATATAATAATGTAACACTTAAAAAAATCAGAAAACATATATTCTAAGGTGAAAATATAGAAGATACAATTTCAATTCTAATCATTTAATTTCTTTTGAATGTTCTTATAAAATTTTAAAAATCTTTTTTGGAAGTAAATCAAAAAGATATTTAATAAAAATCAATTTAATTTTTGAATTTGTAAATACAAAAACCAAAATTTTGTATATTCCAATCTTAATAAATCTCTCTTTTTTTACATTAAAAAAAATTATTATTTTTTTTTAAATTTCTTTTAATTACATTTAGTGTAATCATTGTATGAATCAATATTTTTGATAATTGAATCTTTTAATTTTTAAAGAGAATAAATTTGAATCCGATAATAATTTATACCATTACAACAAGAATTATTATTTATTTTTTAATCTTAAAATTTTATTATATCTTATTTAAATAATTCATTAAACAAAAAAATTAAAAATTGAATATATATAAATAGAAAAAATCAAATGACAAATGAATTTAATTCGGTTTATAAATAAATCTTAAAATAAGAAAAATTATAGTAATTTTAATTAATTCCTTTAAATTTAAGTTATTTATGCAATTTCTATATTAAAACATAATAGAAATGAATCCCAGAAAATCATGGGAAAATTCTAATTTTCAAATAAAAAATATAGAAAATATAATTGATAATTTAGAATTTTATTCCAAAAGGAATTTAAAAAACGAAACATATAATAATATAAATTTAGGAAAATTAGAAAGAAAACTAATAATTAATTATTCAAATAATTTTCATTTACAATACTTAAACAAAAGAATAAATGGACTAAATTACTTAATAAAATATTCTTTTTTATTTGATTTTGAATTTAATATTATGTTCAAAGCAATAGAATATATGGATATATTTTATTTATCTTTAAATAATGATTGTCCTATTGATGAGATTAGTTTAACTTGTTTGTTAATTTCATTTCAATTTAATGGAGTTTGTAGTCGAACAAAGAATAGTAAACTTTTTTTGAGTTTTATTTCAAATAAAGTAAATAATTTATTTGAAACTGAGAGTTTAATTTTAAAAGTTCTAAAATATAATTTATGTGTTGATTCTTGCTTAGATATTATCAATTTTATTATGGTTAAATACTTTAGAATATATTTTGAAGACATTTCAGAAAAAAAAAATTTTCTTTTTTTATTTTATAAAAATACTTTTGATTTTATTATGTATATTGTAGGAGATCCAAGATATTTGGATTTAAAAATATATGAATTATCATTTTGTATTTTTAATGATATTATAAAATTATTATTTAAAACATATAGAAAAGGTTTTATAGATAATACATTCGTTAGTTATTATTGTAATAAGGTAAATTTAAAAAAAAGTAGTATTGTACTAAAATCAATTTATGGAAGTTTTAAAAAATAAAAATATTTATAAATTAAATTTTTAAACAACTCATCTTATAATATAAATTTTTTTCTTTTAAAATTATGGATATAATTATTAAAATTAAATTAATTTTTAATATTGTAATGTAACATTAATAAAAAAATAAAAATAATTTAATTGAATAATTTTTTATTTGTATTAATAATTTTTTAATTCAAATTCAATCATAAAAATATATTAATATAAAAGATTATATTTATTTACTTGATTAAATAAAAAGATACTTGAAATATTTATAAATAATAATTTATTTTTTTTTAAATTTTTTTTTTCTTATTATTTAAAAAATTTAATCTATTTGTTTTTTGTTGAACATTTCCAGAACTTAATAAAATTTCTTTATAAGATTTTTTATTTTGATTATTTAAATTTCTTTGAAACTCTGTTTTTAAATAAACATTTTTATTTTTGTTTTTACTATTAGAATATAATTTAATATTTCTATTAGAATTTTTAATTTCTAAATTTCTATTACTAAAAGCATCAATTAAATTAATAAAATTTTTATCTTTTAATTTCCTTTTTTTATCTTGAATAGATTTAACACTTTTAGTTTGACTAGAATTTTTTTTCTTATTAATAATATTAGAATTATTATCATTATCATTAGGAAAAAAATTTTCTCCGTTTTTACTTGATGAAGACATATTTACAATTAATTTATATTTAGGATTATTCATTAAATCATTTATTTTCCTATTTGTAATTGAAGCATGATTTTTATGATTATTAAAATTAGAACGAAATATACTTTTAATTTCATAATTTACTCCACTTGAAAATTCATTAAAATAATTATGCTTTTTAGAAATATTATTATTACTTAAATTTGAACTTTTAATTTTATTATCAAGATATTTATTTTCTACATTCTCTAATTTAATATTATTTGAATTTTCATTTGATCCATTTAATAAACTATTTGAAGTATTATTTGTTGTTTTTTTTTTATCATTATTTAAATCTATATTAAATAATTCATAATTAGTTCTATAAGTTCTTGTTTTAATTTTATTTTTTGAATTTATTGGTTTTGCACTTTTTCCTCTTGTTGAATTAAATTTAGAATTTTTTTTTATTATATTATTATTATTTCTTATATTATCTCCTGAAAATTTTGTTTTATTATTTTTTTCTATATATAAATTTTCTGTATTAATTCTTCTATTTGATTTATTTCTTATTTCTTTTATATTTGATTCTGTATTTAAATTTGTTTTTTGATTTTTTAAATGATCTAAAGTATTATTTCTATATGTTTTTTTTTTTTTATTATATATATTATTTTTTGTTGATAATTCCATTATAAAATCTTTTAAATTTTCTATTTTTTTTTCTTTTTTTCTTTTGTTTTGATTTGTGTTATTTATTGTATTACTATTATTATTATTTGATATGTCACCTTCTGTTTTTATTGATATTGGTCTTTCTTTATTTCTATTTTTTTCCTTTATTTTAATAGGTTTATTTTTTTTTTCATTTCTAATTTTAATTATATTATTATTATTAATTTTACTATCATCTTTTTTATTTTCTTTATTTTCATTTTTTTTCTCTTTCTCATTTTTCTTCTCATTCATATTTTCATTAATATTATCACAATTAATATTATTTTTATTTTCTTTATCATCACTTTTAAAATCAACATTCTTCCCTTCATTTTTATTATTATGATGAGTATTATTATTAACATTATTAATAACTTGATTATTAACAATATTAATTTTATCATTTCTTCTATTATTTAAATCATCATCATCAACAATATTTTCATCATCAGGAAATCCATTTTCAACTATATTAACTAAATCAGGATGAATTTTTTCAAAAATATCTTTTCCTTGTAAATAGAAAGGATGTTTCTTAATATCATTAATATTAATTCTTTTATCAGGTTTAGTGACAAGAATTTTATTCATTAAATCAATACAATTATTACTTAAATTATCAGGAAATTCTAAATTACATTCTAAAATTTTAGTAAATAAAATATCATTATCATTATCTTCAAATGGTAAATATCCACAGACCATAGCATATAAAATAATTCCAGTACTCCAAATATCAATTTTAAATCCATTATATTTATTTCCAGAAACCATTTCAGGAGAAGCATAACAAGGACTTCCACAAGGAGTAGATAATAAATTTTTTCCATTGAAATAATTAGATAAACCAAAATCTATTATTTTTAATATATTTCCTTTTCCTAATAATAAATTTTCTGGTTTTAAATCTCTATGAACTACATTTTTAGAATGAATATATTTTAAACCATTTATTAATTGATAATAAAAATAACTTGCTTCTTTATCACTTAATTTCTGTAAGTCTACTATATGATTAAATAATTCTCCATTTTCACAATATTCCATTATTATATAGTAATATGATTCATTTTCTAATATTTCATATATTTTTATCACATTTATATGATTAAAGTCTTTTAACATTTTAATTTCTCTTTCTATTCTTTCTAAATCATCTTTTATTTGAATTTTTGATTTTTCTAATATTTTTATTGCTACTTTTTCTCCTGTTTTCTTATTTATTCCTAATTTTACTGTACTAAAAGTCCCTTTTCCTATAGCATTTTTTGTTATATATTTTGATAATATTTCTTCTTCTGTAAAAGATTCTATTGAACTTTCATTTGACATTTTTTTTTAATTTTTGAATTTTTTTTTATTTTTTTTATTTGTTTTTTTATTTTTAATTATATATTTAATTTTGGGATATATATTTTTTTTATTTATTTTGGATTTTTAATTATTATATTTAAAAATATTTTATAATAAGACAAAAGATTTTATAAATCTTTAAGAATTAAATCCATTTCTTCTTCAGAAATATTAGTTGATGTACACCAATAATTAGAATCATAATATTTATCATTTTCTTTTAAATTATCTTCTTTTTTTTCTTCATCATTATTATTATCTAACAACATATTTTCATCATCTCCAAAAATTTCTTTATCTTTATTAAATAAAACATTATCATTCTTTTCATCAGGTTCTTCATTATTATTATTATTATCTTCTAAATTATTTGATAAATCAACTTCATCAGACATATTTAAATCCATTTCATTAACATCATTAATTTTTCTTTTTGATTTTTGATTTTTTTCATTTTGTAATTTTTTATAATCACCTCCTTCTTTATAAACTTTAAATATATTAATATTTTCTTCAATAATTTCAGATAATTTATTATTCATAGTTTGAACTTCTGAATTTTGTTCTCCATAATCATCAAAATTATCTTTAGATTCAAGTAATTTTTGATTAAATAAATTATTAATGTCATTAATTAAAACTTCATTAATAATTAAAAAATCAGAATCACCTTCAATAATATTTTTAATATATTCATTTTCTGATTGTAATATACTATTTAAAATTTTAACTTCAATTGGAAAAGAACATGAATTTGCATTTCTAGAAAAACCAAAATCAAATTTATTATTATTTAATAAATGATCTATTAATAATCCAATTAATTTTCTATGAGTTATAATATCTGAACTATCACTAAAAAAATAGTTTATTAAACTTTCTGGAGAAAATTTATTTAATATTGAAGTTATTATTTGAAAATAATATATTTGATAAATATTATTGAATTCATAATTAAAAAATATATCATTTAATGTCCAAAAAACTTTTTTTTCATTTGCTAATTTTATTATTTCTTCAATATCATTTTTAAATAAATCTTTTGAATTTGCATTTATTAAAATATCTATTATTGTTCTAAAATATTCTACTTGACATAATTTTTTTAAACCTAATTTTTTTTGAGTTTTTTGATAAGTAGTTTCTAATAAATCATTATCATTAAATATATTCAAATCATCAAGGAAATTTAAATTACATTCTTTTAAAGCATTAAATAAGAAATTAATATTATTTTTTTGATTTTCTAATTTTTCTTCATTAGTTATTTTTTCTTCTTCCATTACATTACCATATAAATTTGAAAAAATATCCATTGGATTTTCTTGTATTAAATTAGTTGTTACTAATTCATCAAAATTAGAAAGAATATTTTCATTTATTTTAATTAATAAAGAAAGTAAAGATTTACTATTATTATTATTATTTAAATTATTATATAATATTTGAAAAAGTTGTTTTAATAAATTTTGATTTGACATAAATAAATTAAAAAAATCTTTGTTTTCAAAAGTATTAATTAAAGTATCAGTAATCCAAATATATTTATCTTCTTTATTTGAATTATTTAATTCTTTTATTATTTTTTCACAGAATGATATTTTTAATTTTTCTAAATCTTTTATTTCTTCATTAAATAAAAGAATATTTTTTATACAATCTCCGATTCCTCTTCTATTCAAATGATTAATTAATCCTGTTAAATATTCTGGATGAGAATTAAATATATATGATATTATTATTTGACCTTTTGATTGAATTAAGTGATTAAATATTTTTGTGAAATATCCTATTAAAACATAATTATCTTCTGAAGATTCAGTGTTTAAAAATTGAAAAAAATAATCTAAGTTATCGTATATTATCCTAAATTTAGGCTCTTTTGATGAATCTTCTGATTCTTCTTTATTTACTTCTTCTTCTTTTTTTTCTTCTTCTTCATTTTTTAATTCTTCTTTATTTTTTTCTTCTTCTTTTTTTAATTCTTCTTTATTTACTTCTTCTTCTTTTTTTAATTCTTCTTTATTTTTTAATTCTTCTTTATTTACTTCTTCTTCTTTTTTTAATTCTTCTTTATTTTTTAATTCTTCTTTTTTTTCTTCTTTTGGTTCTTTTTGAATTTCTTCAATTTTATTTTGAATAGTTTCAATCATAGAAATAGTATTATTTTTATTTTCTTTATTTTTTTCTTCTTCTTCTTTATCATCATCATCTTCTTCACTTTCAGAATCATCATCTTCAGAAATCTTAATTTCATTTAAAAATCTATCTAAAATATCTTTATTATTAGAACATAAAATTTCAGTAGCATTAAAAGGATATTTATGTCCTTTTTTAAATTCATCTTCACTTGGCATTTTTGTAGAATAATCAATTAATTTTCTAATAACTTCATTTGAAAAAAAAGGAGTAAAATGAGTATTTGGATTTGATTTTACATCTTGAACTAAATCATCTTCATCTAATAATTCTTCTAATGTTAATTCATTTTTATTCATTTTCTCAATATAACTATTTATTACTTGAGTTGTTTTTAGACGCATATTTAAAAAAGGAAACATATTTAATTTTCAAGTTTTTATATATAAAAAAATTTAAAAAATCAAAAATAAATTTATTATAAATCTAATATATAAATATTAATTAAAATATTGATTTACATATGTTAAATAAAGTAAATATATTATAATCTTTTAGAGTTCCTTTTTAACAAATGGAAAAATAAAACATAAGTAATTTCAATTTTTTCAATAAAATATTTTAATTTAATATTTACCTATTTAATTGTTTTATATATATTTAAAAAATAATAGATAATGATATTTAAAAAAATAAGATTTGAATATATAAATAATAAAAGATGAGTTTTCTTACTTTTTTTGTTTTTTTTTTCTGTTTTTTTGAGAAATTAGTTTATTTATTTTTTAAAAGAATTTTTAAATGATTAAAATTTAATTTATAAATATTTAATTTTTTATTTTATTTGTTATTAAATTGAGAAAAGATTTATAATTTTAGTTTAATAAAAGTTTTGAAATGAATTAATACTTATATTATATTTAAAAGAAATAAATAAAATAGTTTAATTAAAAGAGTTAGATTTTTAATTATTATAATATTTTATATTTTATCAATACCCAAAAATAAAAAAAATTCAAAGAAATTTGTAAAAAAAATTATAAAGGAAGAAATAAAAAGTAAAGAAAGAGAATCCCTGAATCATAAATAAAAACAAAAATAAAAGTGAAATAAAAATAAGCTTTTCCAAAAAAAAGAAAAATAATAAAAAAGAAAAGTATTTTACTTTGAGAAAAAAATAATTTTTTTCTCACAAAAAAAGTATTTATGTGAAAAAAAACTTTTACTTTTATATTAAAATGCAAAAGTGTGAAGAAAAGAAATCAATCGCGCCAAAAGAAGAAAAAAAAGAAGAAATAAATGTAAAAGAAGAAAATGAAAAAAATGATATAATTAAATTAGAAAAAGAAGAAGAAATTAAAGTGAAAAAAAAATCAATTAAAAGAAATCCTTTTGTAAAAACAATAGATGATTCAATTTCAATTATAAATTCAATAAATTTAGAAGAAGTAAATAAATATATTTTAACTTTTTTTACAAATAGAATCCAACGAATGATTTATTTAACAAATTAACAAATAGAATAGAAAAAGAAATAATGAAAAGAGAAGAATTTTACAAATTAATCAAAGTTTATGAAAAAATAAAAGAAGTAAGAACATTCCGCCATAATATATTTATTCTTTAGTATTGTAATAATTTTCCTAGTGATAATAATAATAATGAAGAAAATAAAATTAAAAATAATTTAGAACAATGTAAAAGTGATTTAATGGAAATTAAATTTAATATGCTTTCTAAGAAAAGAAAACATGAAGAAAGTTTAAATGATATTATTAAAAAAGATTTTGATAATTCTAAAGATGTTAATATTATTAATAATAATCATGAAAATAATGTTATTGAAGAAAATGAAGATAAAGGACAAAAAATAAAGAAAGATAAAAAAAACAAAAAAGAAGAAAAAAAAGATTTTGAAGAAAATGAAGTTAACTCAATTAAAAAAGAAGATATATTAGAAGAAAAAAATAATAATATTAATGAAGAAAATAATATAGAAAATTCAGATAAAAAAAATAATTCATCAGAGAAAAAAAAAAAACAAGATAATAATTTAAATAATAATATATTAAATTATTTTAAACCCAAAATAAAAACTTTACCTTCATTATCCCAATCAAATGATTTAATAACTTCAAATTCAAGTTTTACTTTTGGAAGAAATAATAGTAATTTTGAAAATGAAATAAATAATAAAGAAGAAAATATAAATAATAATTTATTAATAAATAATAATGAAAATGAAGAAAATAAAAATTTCCCTTTTGAAATAAATAAAAACTTTATTTCTTTAAAATCAAATATATTAAACAAAACACTTCCCGAAGAAATCAAAAATTATTATTCTCTTCCTTTGGAAAGCACAACAAAAGAAATATATTTATTAAATCTTCAGAATTATTGTTCTTTAATAAAAAAATATCAGAAAGAAAATCACAAAAAAAAAGTAAATTCAATGAAATTAATATATATTCATGATTCATTTTTTCAAAATAAGAAAATTCCAGAAATAAAAAGTTCAAAAATAAAAGGAAAAAATCCTTTTTTAAAAGATGAATATATAATAGATTATGAGAAAGATTCAGAAGACGAATTTATGGAAGAAAATGCAGAAGATATAAAATCAAGTGATAAAGAAGATGAAGAAGAAGAAGAAGAAAATGAAGATGAAAAAGAAGAAATTAATAAATTTATTGTTCCTGATGGTCATTTAAGTGATGATGAAATTAGTGAAAAAGATATTTTAGAAGAAAAAAAATTATTTGAAAAATCAAAAGGAAAAATTAAAAGTATTAAAAATATTTTAAATGTTAGAAATGATTATAAAAAACCTTTAGTTATTGATTTCAAAAGAGAAATTAAAAATAATGATGATAAATATAATTTATTAATTAATAAATTAACTATTTCTATTTTTAATAATTATAATAATAAAGATGAATTTGATAATATTATTTATGAAGAAGATGAAGATAATATTAATAAAGAGTTTCCTATTAAATTAAATATATGTAAACAAAAAAAAAATTTAGGTTATAAAGGATCTATTAAAAAATATTTTGAAGATATAATAAAAGCTATTCATGGTTCTTTTGATACTAAAGAACAAATCACTATTATGTTAAATAATAAATTTCATGATTTATCTAAAAATTCTTTATATAATTTTTTTAGAGATAAATGTATTAAATATAAACATAATGTTAATCAAAAAAAATATTGGATTGTTAAACATGATACTTTAATTGAATCTAATTTATCTCAAAGTGATATTCAAGATATATTAAATAAAAATTTTTTGGAATTTGAAGAAAAAGAAAAAAAAAGATTAGAAGATGTTGAAATTAATAGACAAAAAAATGGGATTGAGGTTATTGAAAAAAAAAATGAAGATAAAGAAAAAGAAAATATTAATAATTCTTCTGAAAAAAAAAAGATAAAAAAAAGAGTTAAAGTTAAAAAAGAAAATAAAGAAGAAGTAAAAGAAAAAAAAGAAGAGAAAGAAGAAAAAAAAGAAGAAGATGAGAATGAAGAAAAAAAAGATAAAATAAAAGATAAAATATTTGAATTTGAAAAAGTTTACAAAAATAAGAATTTGATAAACAATTTAAATGAAAATAAAGAAGGAAGTGAAAAGAAGGAAAAAAAAAAAAGAAAAAAAAAAATAGTTTTAAATAATATGTTAATTACTAATTTTAATTTGTTACAAAATAAAAAAATACCAGATAATAAAAATGAAGAATTTGTAATAGAAATTAATAATAATAATATGGATTTAGATATTGAAGAAGAAAAAAATTAGATTAAAAAACAGATTTAATCTAAATATTAATAATTAAGATTTTAAAAAAATGATTAAAATATATTTTTTCAATACTTAAATTAATTGATTTATTAAATATCTTTTAAAAAAAATATTTTATTAAATTTGAAACAAAGTGAAAATAGATTATTTAAATTTTTTTTATAATTTTTCATTTTGAAAAATAATATGTTTGAATTATTATATGTTTAATCATCAACTTTTTCAAGAAAGTTCAAGAAGTAAAATAATAAAAGATGAAAAAGTTTAAAAGAAATATTGTTAGGATGTCAAATAATATATCAAAATATTTTTAATGCATTAAGTAAATGATATTTGAATGGTTTAAAAGAAGATTTTAAAAAAGATTTTATTGAAAATTCAAAAAAAAAAGTTTGTTTAATTTATATTTTTAAAGAATATGATATTCAAAATATTTATGGAACTTCAATGGGAAAAAATAGAAATCCAAATTAAAAAATGTTATTAGCTTTAAGACAAAATATTTTTGATGAAATATAAAAGAACCTCAATCAGTTATTTACAAATAATACAACAAAAATAGAAATGAACAGAATATCAAATCAATATAATGAAATAAAAGATTATCAAGAACATTTAGAGGAATTAATTCATAATGACCAAATTCAAAGATTAAATGGTGATAAAAGAACTAATTTAATGAATGAAAATTTAAATTCAGAAATAAATAATATTAAAAAATTAATTTCTCATTTAAGTAAAATTTTATTTGAAAATTAGAAAATATTAAAAATGATATTTTAAAAGAGGTAAAAATTAATAGTGAAGCTTTATTAAATTCTTTTCAATCTTCTATGAAAAATTTAGAAGGTTATGATAGACAAAACAATAATATGAATAATAATAAAAA
>JAJJLU010000492.1:0-37398 GCA_023807065.1 Isotricha intestinalis | reverse complement strand
CCCCAATCCCCAATCCCCAATCCCCAATCCCCAATCCCCAAATTTATGATTCCACCAAATTTAAAATAAAATTATTCAATATACTTTTAAGAATTATAATTAAAAAATTTAAAAATAATTTATATCAAATGTAATCGAATGTTTTTACAATAAATCAAATCAAAAAAAAATACGAAATAGCAATGAAAAAAAAAATAATTTATATAGAAAATGGAAGAAAAATTAATTCAGAAGAAAAATTAAAGGAAATTAAAAATATAAAATTAGATAATCTAAAGGGTAATAAAGATGTAATTTATTTTGAAAAAAAATTTCGAAGAAAAACTTTTATTTTTTTCTTCAAAAATTATATTAGCAAGAAAGCAATGAGACAAATGATAATAAAAAGCAAAATATCAATGAAATTATACTTTATAATGATAATATTTGTAATAATGAATTTTTCCAATTTTTAAAGAAATTAAAAGAAAATTGTCAAAATTTATTACAAGATATTTATATTAAAAACAATTTAAATTTTATTGACATTATAAATGGTTTATTTAAAAATGATTTTGAAAAATTAATTTTAATCAAAGATGAAAAATAATGAAAAAAATATAATAGAAGAAATGATAAATGATTATATAAAACAACATAATAATATTCTAATAATTGAAAATAATGAAATAAAATCATTAAAAAATGATTTTAAAGAAATAAAATCAAATAAATCTTTATTAATTGCAGAAAATATAATTAAAAATTTAAATGAAAATAAAAAATATCATCAATTAATTGAAGAATTAAAAAGTGAAAAAGAACAAAAAGATAAAATATATGAAAAAATATCTCAAAAATTAATTAATTTTGGAGGATTTAATAAATCTAATTCTGATTTAATTATTCAAATAATAAAAAATTATTTTAATAATTATAAAAAAATATGTGATATTGAAGATGAAATGAAAAATTTAGCTAAATATTCATTAGAATATTCTCAAATATTATTAGAAATAAAACAATTAAATGAAATTAAAGAATATTTTATTGAACAAAATAATGAAATACAATTATCTAATAAGAATTTTGAGTTAAATAAAATGGAAAATATAAAAAAGAATTTTAAAAATAATTTGGAAATATATAAAAATGAAACTAATGATAATAAATTTAAAGAAGTTTTGAATGAAATAAATAATTTTATAGAAAATAATTCAATACAAAGTATATTAGAGTCAGTCAAACAAATATTTTCAAATATTGAATCAAGATTTTATTTTGATGATTCTGATAATATATTAACTTATTGTTGGGGAATACAAAATAATCATAGTTATATATTTGACTAATATAAAAATAATATTAAATTTAATCATTATTATAATATAATTTAAATTAAAACATAATTTTATAAAATTTCTTATTGATTATGAATAATAAAAGAGAAATTTATTAATTGCATATCATATAAATAAAGTTAGAATAAAATAATATAAAGAAGAAAAGATATAAAAATATGAATTAATAAAATAAAGAAATATAATTAAAATTAAATTACTATGAAATTTTCATTTCATTCAAAAAATAAATATGATTAATATAGTTTATATTGATTTTGTTAAATGTCTATTAAATAAAATATTTATAGAAATTTTGATTTATATTTCCTTTTTTTTTAAAACTTCCTTAAAATAAAAGAATAAAATTAAAAAAAAAATAAAAAAATGAAAAATAAATAACTAAATTAATTACAAACAAAATCATGAACTAATAAATTTTTTAAACTAGCTCTATTTTCAACTTTTCTAACTAAGCAAAGATTTAAAAAGCTTTTAAAAGTAGAAGAGATAAAATTAGGAATAATAGGAGTTTGATTAGTTTTTCCAATAGTAGTCATAATTTGATATAAATTATCGATTTTTCCCCAAATTTTATTTCCAGTCATTTCAATAAGAGTACATCCAAGAGACCAAATATCAGCTTTAAATCCATAATGTTCAGTAGCAATAACTTCAGGAGCACACCAAGGAATAGTACCTTTTAAACTTGAGCAAAATTCTTCATTTGAACTTGAATCTGATAAAGTTATTGATATTTGCTTTGAACAACCAAAATCTGTTAATTTTACTTTTCCTTTTGAATCTATTAATATATTTGCACATTTTATATCTCTATGTATTATTCCTTTGTCATGTAAATATTTTAATCCATCTAATATTTGTTTTGTATATTTTCTTATTAATCTCTCATTTATTCCACCATATTTATCTATTATATTTCTTAAACTTCCTGAAGGTGAATATTCTAAATATATAAAATAACTATTATTTATTTCTTCTGAACCATAGTATTTTATTATATTTGGATGATTTAATTGTTCATACATTTTTACTTCTGTTATAAAATTATCACATGTTTTTCCTGGAGAACAATTAAATCTTTTTGCAACTAATATATTACCATTATCTTGATTATATATTTTATAAACAATATTATTTATTCCTTCAGATAATATTTCTCCTGCAATCCAATTAAATATTCCATTTATTGTTTTATGAAGAAATTTATCTATTTCAAATTTACCACTTTTTATTTTAAATTTTGATTCACTAATTGAAGAAGAAGTTCCTTGATTTTGAATTGTTTTATGTAAAAAAAAATTATTTGATACTGTCCCTATACTTTCTTCTATATCATTTCCTGATGACAATTTACTTTGATTATCATTAAAATTTGAAAATTTTTTCACATTATATTTTTTCCCTATTAAAGTATTTAAAGTACTAAATTTAAAAAAACTTAAATCTTTTGGATTTGATAATCTTTTTGTTTGAAAATTAAATGTTGAATTAAATCCTGGATTTAAAACTAATATTCTTTTTTTATTTAAAGAATGATAAAAGTTTGGTTTTGTTTTTAAAGAAGAATTTGATTCTAAAGAATCTTTTTCAAAATTTGAAAAACTTTTTCCAGGTTGAAAATTTGAATAAACGGTATTTGATTTAAAATATTTTGTCAAATCTTTTATTATTAATTTATTGTTATCATTTTCTAAAGATAATGTATTTTTTTCTTTTAAAAATATTTTTTTTATTGGCCCAGTTCTTCCTAAAAAATGTGTTTTAGAAGTTATATTTCCTTTTTCATTTTTTGATTCTATAAATATATGAGAATATCTTTTTGATTTAATATCTTTTTTACTATTATAATTTTTTAAATTAAACAAATTTTCATTGTTCATTTAACGATAATTAATAGATTTAATATAAATAAATATTATAGAAAAAATTTTATTATAAATCTCTCAAAACCTTTTATTTTCAATTCTTTATATTTTAATTTCAACTATCTGTCACAGGTTTTTTTAATATGTTTATTATCTTCATTTAAAACATCTTTATTATTATTATACATAATTTAATTTTTGTATTCTAAAATTAAATAAGAATATCACATATTTTTATCCTGTCATATATTCTTAAAATATTACCAAATCTATATAATTATTGAATCTAGATAAAAATTATGAAAATAGTAAATTTATTGATGATGAATTATTACCTTCTTTTTTATTTTTAAATAAATTAGATTTATCAAATGAAGAAGAAATGAATGATGATAAAGAAATGGAAGAATTTTTAAAAATAATCATTTTGTTAATTTTTTTCCAACTTCTTGTTTAAATGTAAATGATATTGACTAAACTATTGCTTTATAATTAAAATTGTTGTTGAAAGATTAGAAGAATATTCTAAAAAAACTAATACTTATTTAGATAATATTAATAGAAGTAGTATTATTATTCAATCTATAGATAAAAAAAATATATATTTTCTGAAAATTGTTACAATTATATTTAATTCACTTTTAAAAAGTAAAATTAATAATTTATGAGAATTTTATAAAATATAATTTAATTTAATTTAAATAAAAAATAAATATCAGTATTTTTATATCTTATTTTTCAGTTATTTATACTATAATACTATATATAAATTATGAATACAATCATAAAATTAAATAAATGAATAAATGTATTAATTATATAAATTTACAATCAGTCATTAAATAATTCTTTATATTTATGACATTGGTTTAAAAAAAGACATTGAAGAAGGTAAATTTCCAAAATTGACAGTTTTTTTTTTTTCTTTTTTTATAATAATATTATATAGTACCATTTGACATAATTAAAAGGAAATCAGAATATTGAAATTTTGATAGTTGTTATTTACATTAAATAATTTGATGATATTTTATATTCAAAACAAATTTTTAAATGAAATTATAAAATATAATTATTCAGAATATTTAAAATAATAAAAAACAAATAAAGTAATTTAAATTAAATTGATTTATCTAAGATATATTCTATAGGAATTATTCTTATATTTGGTATTATTATTATAAAAGAAAAAAAAAAATTCTTCATAATTTATTTTTATATAATTAAATAATATATTATATTTTAAAACAAGAGTTTATATAATTATCTTTATTAAAAAAAGGGTTTGATTGTTTTTTTATTTTTTAAAAAAATAACTTCAAAAATTATTTGACAGTATTTATATTATATATTTGTTCAAAAATTTTCCTTTCTTAAATAAAAAAGTTTTTAAATTGGTTGATAATAAAAAATTAAAGCTTTGATTTATTATGATTATATTTTTATTATTTTCTAATATAAAAATTTTTATTTGAATAATATTCTTTAATTTTATTTATATCATTTTCTATTTTTTTAAAAAGACTTTTTCATGAAAAATTTTAGAACAAAATATTTTCTTCATCCAATATTTTTATTTTTCATTATGATTTCAAAATAATATTTTTGATATTAATCATTTTTTTTGAATAAATAAAACAAATAATAATAATAAATATTCGAAAATTTAACCACTTTCTTTGTTGTTATGATTAATTGCAAAATAATAATTTTCTTAAATAAAATTGTAATATTTATATAATGGACACAGAAAAAAATAATTTTTCACCTTTAAGAAAAATATCTGAAGAAAATGATTCAGAATTTTTTAAAATAATAAATATTGAAAATGAGATAAATTCTGAATTTATTATTAAAAATGAAAATGAAACAGAAGAAAAAAAGAATAATGAAAAGAATGAAAAAGAAAAAAAAATAAGAGTAATAAAACAAAAATATAGAAGAAAAAAAAGAAATAAAAAAGGTAAAAAAATATATAAATGTATATGTGGGAAGGAATTTCACACAAAAGAAAATCAAAAACTTCATTTTAAAAATATTCATTTAAAACAAAAACCATATAAATGTTCTTTCTGTGATTGTAGATTTTCCCATAGAAATGGAAAAACTTATCACGAAAGAATATTTCATACTTTTATTCTTCCTTATAAATGTAATTTTGAAGGATGCAAATGTCAATTTGCTTCTAAATCTGCATTAAATTATCATATCAAAAATAAACATTCTATGTAATTTAGAGTATATTTTTTGACATTATAAATATATAGGAGTCAAAGTAAGTAATAATGTTTTTTTTTTTGATGTAAATATTTAATGACATTAAAATCTAGTAAATATTTAAAATAAATAGTTTTATTATTAAAAGTTTTAAATTGTTATAAATTAAATTTTTAAATTTTTTGTTTTTAAAAAAAAAAATAGATTTTTTTAATATCATAAAAATATTAAATTTTAAGGAATATTATGAAATTGTTCATATAGCATAAATAATTTAAATATAACATGATTATTATTATATTACATAATACTTTATTTTAAAAGTCATTATAAAAATATTAATATACCATATAATAACAATAAATAAATTTTAAAAAGATTTTCTTTTCTTTTTCATATCATCATCTTTTTTAAAGTTATTTAGATTTTCAATCATAGTGTCCTTCCTTTTGCTCTTATTATAATTTTCCAAATTTTCTTCAACCATTCCATTTTCAAAAGTAATATTATTTTCATTATTTTCTTTATTTTCATAATTAACATTAATATTATTTTTTAAATTTTCTTTAACAATTCCATTTTCAAAAGTAATATTATTTTCATTATTTTCTTTATTTTCATAATTAACATTAATATTCTTTTTTAAATTTTCTTTGATCATCCCATTCTCTTTATTAGGAATATTCTCTAAATTTTCTTTTATTGTTTCATTTTCTTTAGTAAGATTATTTTCTGAATTCTCTTTAATCATAACATTACCTTTATTGTTATCATTTAATATATTCTTATTTCTTAAATTATAATTATTATCATTATTCTTATTTTTTATCAAATTATTAATATTACTGAGTTTAATATCATTTTTATTATTGATTCCATTAGTATTAATTTGACTAATAGAATTGGAATTTACAATAATACCAAAATCACCAGCTTCAGGATATTTTTTTCTCAAATAACACCACATAATAACAGCAATAGTTTCTAAAAATACTCCAGAAGTATTAGCAACAATAATATTAATATCATGATATGAAAATCCATAAACAGTCCAACAACCCCCATTTACAAGCATTAACATTGCTGATAAAATTGGAATTAAATGATAATTATTTGTTTTTAAAACTCTGTTACATTTTTCTAAAGTTCCAGCATACATTAATATATTAAATATCATACATATTAAACCTAGAGTTTTTACTGATTTAATTATAAAATAATCTATCCAAAATAATTGAAAAGTAAAATTAAAAATTATTATTGTGAATATTAATGTTTTTTTAACATTTAAATTTGATAAATAAGCACAATATACAATAATAAAAACTAAAGTTAACATTGCTCCAACACAATTGCAAACAATGGGCTTAGCTTGTTCAACTCTTATTCCATAAGGAATCCAACTTACACAATTTAAATATGAAAATATTAATAATAAGATTGGAACATCATTTAAAGTTATTTCTTTTCTTATAAAACGAGAATATGGTTGAGCTGGAGCCATGTAAAAGATTAAACTAAAACATGTTCCTACCCAACCTAATGCATCTCCTATATCTTTAAAATCAATTTTCATTTTATTATTTATTATTTTATTTATTTTTTCTCATTTTTCTTATTTTGATTATAATATATTTTTTTTAGGTATAATGAATATTATATTTTTATTTTTTTATTTGGATTAAATTTTTTTCTTTTTATAAATTTATATTTTTAATGAATTCTTATGCTAAGTTTATATTTAGAATAATTATTTTTTTTGGTATATAGGTTAATAATTGTTCAATAATTTTCTCATAAATCTAATCTTTATGATTATCATAGGTAAATTAAACTATTCTAATTTATCTTCTTGACATTATTAACTTGAAAAAATATAATTCATCTTTTTGAGAGTATTGAATGGATACAAATTCTTTAAAATAAATATATAATCATCTCTATTTTTTTCTAAAAAATAATCCTCCCCAAAATTACATTAATCTAATTTCAAATTTAATGTTTTGAGATTTGAAATTTTTATATAAGCATATTTTTCCCTAATTTTTAATTAAATTTTTCACTCAAAAACAACCGTAAAATAAATAAATTATTATTAAAAAATAACTAAAGAAATAACATCTTACAATAATATGTAAAATATTTTATTTTTAAAAATCATTTTTAAACTTAATTATTTAATGAATGAAGAAAAAGATAATTATAAAGGATTATATTTTGAAGAAGATAATAATGATAATGAAGATGATGATGACCATAATCATGAATATGGAGCACATTTCAAATATAAAGATTTATATAATAAATTATTTGAAATTGCAAAAGAAAGAAATAAAGAAAAAAATAATTCAAATAAAAAAGAAAAAAATCAAACAAATTATAATGTTTTAAAAGGAGTAAGTAGAAATAAAGAGAATAAAACAGGAGAAAACATTTTAATATATTTAAAAAATATAAATAATTTATCTTCTTCAAAAAATAATAATGAAAGTTTTAAATCAGCATCTTTTAATAAAGTAAATGATAATGACATAAAATTGTTTTCAAATAAAAATACAATTAATAATACAAAAAATGCAAGAACAGTTTTAAGACATATTCTTTTTCCAAAAAATAATAAAAAAATTAATGATATTCTATCAAATAGTAAAAAAATACATAATACAAATAATAATTCTTCTTATAAAAAAATAAAAGAAAGAATCCTTTTTTTAGATAAATCATCAAAAAGTGTACAAAATCGAAATTCAAAGAAAAATACTTTTAATCATCAAATATTTCAAATACAAAATAATAAATTAAAAGAACAAATCAGAAATTATTTTAATAAAAAATATTCTAAATTATTTGCTAATTATAATACATTATATAAGAAATTATCTCCAAATAAATATAATTTAAATGATAATGAAACAATCAATAAAATTAAATCAATTCCGAATACAAGAAATTATATTCCATTAAAGAAAAAAATAAAGAAAAATATAATAAAAATAACAGAAAAAAAATCATTTAGTAAAAATCCATCAAATCAAAGTTTAACAAATAAAGATAATAATAAAATAAATAAAAATATTAATAATAATAATATAAAAACATATTCTAATAAAACATCATTTGTATATAATAATAATAATAATATATATTATAATACAACACAAACATTTCCTGGATTTTCAATAATAAATTTATTAAATACTTCAAGTAATATTAATAAAGAAAAAATAAAATCTGGAAAAATTATTTCAATGTTGTTGAATAAAAAAATAAAAAAAAAAAAAAATAATTTATCTCATTCAAAAGAAAGAAGTCTAGTTTCTCCTAATATTAAACATTCTTTTTTTCCTTCTAATAAGAAAGGTTTTACTTTAAACAATACTCAAAAAGGAAAAAATAAGATAAAACAAAAAATGAATAAACCTTCTTTAGTTTTAAAAAAATAAATAAATAATATTTTTCCTTTTTATACTTTATTTAATTGTAAATTAATTTATTTGTAATATTAATATAAATTTTATTTTTTAATTTTATGTCTTAAATACATTTAAATAAAAATATATTTATTTAATAAATGAATGAAGAAAATATCCCTTTATCAATTCAAACTTTTTTAGATAAAAATAATTATGAATTAGTGAAATTTAAAGGAATGAAATCAATATATAAAGTAAAATGCGCATATTTAAAAAGTGTAGAAAATCACAAAAAAAATTTTTTGTTTGAATATGATGAAAATAAAAATTATTATTTTTTTATTGTAAAAAAGGAAAATCCAAAATATTTAAATCAAATAGATTTAGAAAGTCAAACAAGATCTTTTTTTGCAAATCAAAAAGACAAAAAAGCAAATAAAGGAATTATTTTTGATTTTGATTATAATAAATATAATTTATATGGAATTTTAGGGAGAATATGTGAGAAATCAAAAGATTTTAAACATGAAAAAGATAAAGATATATTATTGAATAGGGAAATTTGTGCAGTTTCTCATGCAACATATGATGGAATTAATTATTATAAATTAACAAAATCTAAATCAATAAAATTGGAAAAATCTCAAAAAATCTTTGATAATTTTTATTTAATGTTGGAAAAATATTATATAATAGAAATTGAAAATAAAAAACCAGTAAGTGAAACTACAATAAAGGAAGATGGAGTAATTTCTGTATTATATTTATTAACTCCTGAAAGAAATGAAGTTTCTAAAATATTTACAATGATAAAATATACTTTATATTTTATTAAAGAAACTTTAATAAATTATATTGGAAAATATATTCATGATTTAATTTATGATTTCTCTCATTTACCAAGTGAAATTTTTTCTGATTTTTTATCACATATTGGTTGTTTATATATATCTAATCAAAGTAGTAAAATATGTTTACCGTTAAAATCACAAATAAAACAAATAAATAATTTAAGTAGAAAAAATTTAATACAACATATTTATAGAAATTTAACTAATATAAGTAGACCAAAAGCAAATGATAGAGTTCCTTTTCATAAATTTATTCAATTATACGAAAAATATAATATGTTTTATAGTCAAAAAGAATTTAAAATTAAGGATAAATTAAGTACAAATAATAATTATCAATTTATGAACAAAAGTATTATATTTGAAGCAAATGATAAAATAACTAAAGAACATAAAGTAAATTTAAAACAATTAATAACTAATTTAATGAGTACTTTATCTGAATTTTTATTAGAAAATATGGAGTGTAATAATACAAAGATTAAAAAATTTATGATGAGTAGTTTAAGTAGATTTATAAAATTATATACTTCTTTAAAAGGTTTTTTTAATATAGATATAGTTATAAATGAAGAATCAATGTTTGAATTCCATTGTTTTAAAGAGAAAAAGAAAAATAAAACTTTAAATAAAATGATGATGAATTGTGCACGTAGGTTTTTGAAAGTAATAAATTTACTTTTTGAATTTAATGAAGGTTTTTTTCATAAACATTTTACAGTTCTTGATTATTCATATAATTTTAATGAAAAAGATGTTATACATACTTTTCCTTCTTATAATGATTCTTCTAAAAAAAATAAAATAAGAATTTATGATATTCCTTTTATAGAAAAATGGAATTATTATATAGCAACTTTAATAATGATTGTATATAAAGATTTATTTGGATTTTTAAATGAGAATAAAGATTATTTAAATAATGAATATCAGGAAAATTCATCAAAAAATTTTTTCAAAATATTTTCTAATGTACATGAAACAATTTCAAATGAATTTTTCCAAAGTTATGAAATAGTTCTTCCTGATTATTTTAATTTCTGTGAAAGAATGTCTAAATATCCTCTTGATAAATATAATAGTATTGATAGTATTTGTCAACATTTTACTAATAATTCTTTAGAAATTTTATTAAGAAAAAATATTATTTTCTTTTCTCCTTTTAATGTCTTATATAAAATTAATAATGATAAATTTTATAATAGACCTAATTTAAATTCTATATTTGAACCTTATTTAATATTAGTTGATTCAAATTTAAAATTCTTTTTAGAACAAAAAGAAAATAAGGAAGAATATTTAGAAGAAAAAAACTATAATATAAAAACATATTTTGATCAATTAAAATTATTAAATTCGGAAAAAATACAATATTCTATTTTTTTATCTAATCAAGATCCTGAAGACTCATTTGATCAAATTAATACAAATTTACTTTCAAAAATTTATATAAAAAATTATAAAAATTTTCCAGAAAGATTAGCAACAAAAGAATCATTTGATTTTTATTATTTATTTAATTTATATTACTTTTATACATATAAAACAATGATTGGAATGAGAGATAAATTTATTGATTATGATATAATAAAAAGATATATTGATTCAACTGAAAGTTCTGTTACAATTTCATTCACAGATTTTGATAAAACAATTATTAGAGCTAATACTGGAGATATAAAAAAAGTTAAAAAAAATAAAAAAATCACAAAAATTGCAATTCAAAAAGATTTAATTATTTTAGAAAAATTAAATAGAAAAGCAAGAGTTATGAATTTAATATTTTTAGATTATGTTAAAGATGTTATTAAAGATATAAGAAATGATTATGAAAGTGGTGTTAAAAGAAAAGAACAAAATGGAGAAAATAATTATATTAAAATTGGACATTATTTGATTAATTTTTTATTATACGGTAATAATCCTCAAAATATTAATTCATTAGATGAATTTTTTCAAAGTTCTTTTTATAATAGTTCAGGTTTATAAGTTTTAATTTATTATTTTAATTAAACAATCATTAAATATAATTAAACTTTAATATTTTTAATTTTATCTCCTAATTTTTGTTTTAACTTCTTTATCATTGAATTATTACTTTCTGTTTCAAAAGTTTTATTAAATTTAATTTTTAAACTTTTATCATATGTTGTTTCATTTTCATTATTATAATTATCAGAGCTCATCCTATTTAAATTTTCATTATTTCCAATTTTTAAATTTAATTTATTTTTTTTATAATTTTCAAAAATAAAATTTTTATAAGAAAGATTCTTTGTGTTATTATTATAATCAGTAGATTTACTTTCATTAATTAAATAATTTAATTTAATAACTTTTCTTTCTCGATTTTTGGATGAAATATTTTTAAAAACTAAATTTTTTTTAAGAGTATTTAAATTTTTCTTCTCATAATTATCATTGAAAAAATTAATTGATTCTTCTTCATTTTTCTCATTAATATTATTAATATCAGGAAAAATACATTTTCCTCTTTTATTAGAGTAAAAATCATATTTAGGTTCATAATTTGTTTTTTTTAGTTTTTGAAAGCTTTTTCTTAATGAAAAAGAAAAAGGTTTAATTTTCTTTTTTTCATCTTTTTCAATTTTAAAATGATTTATTTTTTTAAAAAATAATTTTCTTTCTTTTGGTAAATTATGATAGAATAATGGAACTTTTAATGATTCTCTAATAAAATCAGGAGTATTATTTTTATTTTTTATTTTTGTAATTTCATTATTAAATTCTTTTGTATTATCAATTTCATTTAAATATTCTCTTATTTTACTTTCTTTTACCCTATTTATAATTTTATCATAATTATCATTTATTTCTTTTAAATTTTCTTTTCTTAATTGAGATTCTATAATATCATTATCTAAAAAAGGATATTTAATAAATTTTTTCCAATGAGATCCAATTTCTATTCCTTTTTTTTCATTTTCTTCATTATTTTGTAAAAGAGAATATCTTGTCTTAAGAAAAACATCATTTAAATATTTATTTTTATTTATTTCTTTCATTGGGTCATAACTCATTATAAAAATTATAAAAAAACATTTATAAAAAAATTAAATAAAAGTAATTATTAAATTCAAAAAAAATATTCTTTAATCATCAATAATAAGATAATTTTTAATTCTAATATTAAAAGTTAAATGATTTATAATTGAATAAAATCTATTTTTTTTCTGTTATGATTATTAGATTCTTTTAATATTAGATAATAGTTTTGAATTTCTTTTAAAGATACTTTTTTACTTCTTTTTCATAAATTTTTTTTCTTCTTCCAAAAAAATGATTTTTTGATTTTTTGTTTTTTGATTTTACATATTTAATTATAAATTTTATATATATTCTTTTTTTATTCTTTTATTTTTATATTTTTATATGAGATACTCTTTAAAAAATAAATTCACTCATTTAGATAAAATAAATAACCTTTCAAAAGATATTCTTGCTAACTCAAGATTCTTAAGACATAATAGTATGAAAGAAATAGAAATAAATAATAAAAATGAGTTAATGAAAAAATGTTATTCAAATTATATTAATCCTAGGTTTAAAGAAAATTATTTCGATATTATAACAGGTGTTCTCCCAAATAATGTTAATTATTCTTATTCTAAAGATCATTTTATAAAAAAGATTTACTCTGATAATTTATTATTAAAAAACTTAAATAAGAATGAAAAAATTGAAGTGAAAAAAGCAATACTTTTAAATATGATTAAAATTAATAATCCAAAAATTGAAAAAAAAAGATTAATTAAATCATATTCAACAAAACAAATAGATCAAAATAAGGAATTATCATTTAATTTTAATAAAAATTCCTTTTTAAATAAATTTGAAAATTTAAAAAATAAAATGTCAAATTCGTCAAATCAGAATATATTATATAATAGAAAATATTCAAATTCTAAAATTAATTATAAAACTAAAAATAATGAAAATTGTTCTTTTGAAGATTCTTTTTTCAGTCTTTCAAATAATTCAAAAGGAAAATTTTCTGAACAAAAAATTAAAGAAAGAGGGTTAAAGTTAAAACAAAAATTAAATTTATATAAATAATAAAATTTGAAAAATAAATTATTTTTTTTTATAAATTAAATATAAAATAATAAATGAATAAGTTAAGTAAAAAGTTAATATAGTATTATTAAAACTTGATTAAATTTCTTTAAAAAATTGTGAAAAGGAAATATTTTACAAGAAAATTTAAATTTCCAATTGTAGAAAAATATATCATTTAAATTCAATTTTTTTCTTAAAAAAAATGAACAAAAAAAAAACGATTTTTCCCTAAAATCAATAATATTTATTAATAAAAATATTTATTATTATAAATAGAAAAATAATAAATATTATCTTTTTCAAAATTAACAATATATTTCAAAAAAACAATATTTTCTTTTTTCAAAAAATAATTGAAATTATTAAATATTTATAACTATTAATCAAATTAATAACATTAACTTTGATTTATTAAATTAACATTATCTTGGGAACTTTGACTTATATCTCTTTTACAATATTTTAAAGGGTTAATTAATTTACTATTATCATCTTTATATAATTATATAGTATCAAAATACTTTTTAATTTATTTTATAAAATTACAATTCTACTATGATAAAATGGTTGAACTGAATTTAATTCTTCCTTTGAAATTAAATTATTTTAACTTAATTTTAAATATTCAAATTTATTTTCATTTTCAATTAAATCTATAATTTCAATTATATTTAAATTATTTAAATTTTCTTCAAAAAACACTAAAACAATTTTAAAACAGAAAAAAATGGAAAAAATTGAAGTGTTAAAATTAGATTGCTCCCCTTCTTCCAAACAATATAAGTGACAATTTAAATTCAATATTTTATATTCATAATTCTGAAATAATGCCAAGAATAATGGTATTAGATAAACTATTTTTTTCAACTCAAAATCAAAATCAATTGAAAATATTTAATAATTCAGAAAAAAATGAGATATTATTTGCAAAAGTAATAAAAATAAATAATACATATTATTTTGCAAATGGATTATATGAAGGATTTAAATTATGGTCAATTATGGTGAAAGACTTCATTTTCAAATTCCAGCATAGATTGTAGAGAAGGAAGAATTTATGCTTAAATTTCAATTTGTGAATTTAGATTAAATTCAAGTTTAAATGAATTTGATAGTTTTATTTGTGGTGATAATTATGGTAGAATTTTTCTTTGTCAAGGATAAAAATTTAAATGGAAAATTCAAATAATATATAATTTTAAAAATACTGAAACAATACTTTCTCTTTCTTCTTTTCTTCATTTAAATTTAATTGGTGTTACTATTGATAATGGTAATGTTATAATATTAAAAGTTGAAAATGGAAAATGTGATAATATAAAAGAATTTAAAAATGAAAAAAATATTTCTTTATCTAGTTCAATTATTAAATTAGATAATAATAATTATTATTTAGGATGTGGTTTTGTTAATGGAGAAATTAAAATATATAATATGAATCAATTAAATTTAGCTTTTACTATTTATTCTCATTTAAGAGGAATTAATTGTTTAATTGGATTTAAAAATTATTTTGCAAGTGCAAGTGATGATGGTTCTATAAATATTTGGAAAGTGTATAATGATAAAATTGAGTTAAAAAATAATTTATTATTTGAAGATAAAATAATAGTTTGTATCTGTTATGATAATAATAATTGCATTTATGCTAATGCTTATGATTATCAAGAAATTATTAAAATTTCAAATTTAAATTTAGATTAAATTAAAAAATTGAATTATGATTAATTCAAAAAATACTTTATTTTTTTTAAATGAAAATAAATAATTATCAATCAAATTAAAATAATATGCAACCGAAAAAAAAAGAAGAACAAAGAAATTATGAAATTCGTCCTAAATTAATAGTAAAATTTACAAAGGAAAAAGTATATGATATAATTAAAAATATCTTAGATCAAAAAATGGAAGAAATGAAAGAAAAATATAATCATGAAACAGCACTTCAATTAAATAAAGAGATATGTGATGCAGTTAGAGATGAATTAAAAGATGATAAATTAAATTTTAAAAGATATAAAATATTAGTTCATTGTATTATTGGAGAAAAAAAAGGACAAGGTATAAAAATTGGAAGTAGATGTATGTGGGATACTACTTGTGATGCAGCTGTCTCTGCTTCTTGGGAAAATGAATATACTTATGCTTTTTGTGTAGCTTATGGTGTTTATTTTTATTGATATGTTTTTCTATTTTTTTGAAAATTGGTTTTTTTTATTTAAAAAAAAAAATTTTTTTTTGTTATTTTAATTTTTCATAAATTTTTTAGGATTATATTTATATATTGTTACTTATTTTTTCATATAATATCTATATATATGACTATTATTTTCTTCTAATTAGTCTAATTATGAGTTATATAATGTTATATTATTTTATTAATTGATTTTCATGTTGTTCAAATAATATACTTTTAATAATCAATTTTTTCTTTCAAAAAAATTTATTAATTTTTTTTAATTCCCTAAAAGATTAGATATTGATAATAGATTAAATAATATAGAATAAATAATTTGTAATGATTATAAAATATTCCTTATTCAATGATTAATTTAATTTTTCCTGATTTTAATAATTTAATTTGGAAAATATTTTTATTATTTATTTTTATAAGTATTTATTTTTTTAAATGTATTTCTTTTTATATACTTTTCTATTAAAATTCATTTTAAGTCATGATATAGTACAATTAAATGTAACATTAATATACAAAGCAGAATCTAGGAAAAGTACTTTATTTATGATTTATTTAAATCCTTTGAATAAAACTCAATTAGATCTTTTAGAAGAAATAACAGAATATAAAGAAATTTTCCCAAATATAACTTTTGGTTATCTTGACATTATAAAAGATTTAAAAATTTTAGATTATTTTAAATTAACAAATATAAATGAATCAGGTATTATAATTTATGATTTTAAAAATAAACAATTTTATATTGAAGAGGAAGTTTCTAATATAACTACAGTGGAAAAAATAATTAAAGCTTTAAATGATAAAAAAATAAATTGGAACACTAATAGTATTATAGAAAAAATATTTTATTTAATTACTGGAAAAAGATATGGAAAATTAGCTAAAACATATTTGAGTTTTTATTTATGTATTTTATCAATTTTATTTTATACTGGAATGAATATTTATAATAAAAGAATGGAAAGAAAAGCAATTGAAAAAAGATTTAAAACAAAATAACAAAAAAATGAAAAAAAATAATAATTAATTTAATTAATAAAAAAAATTATTAAAATTTTTTGCCGCCATTCATTTTTTTTTAAATAACAAAATAAAAACAAAAAAATAACCCTTTTTTAAAATATAATAATCAAAATATTGAATAAAACTTTACTAAAATAAAAAAAGAAAAAGTCAATAATAATAAAAACAATAAAGTAAACTAAATTTTATAAAAACTCTATAATTTATCATATAAATAAATTTTTTTTAAAATAAAATAAATAAAAAAAAAAATGCCCCAAATATCAGAAAATGGAATAACAATATTATCTCAAATACCAAATGAGCCAGGAACAAAAAAAAATGCAGAAACAGATGTAATTCTTCAAATATATCAAACTCAAAAAAATGAAAATGTAAAAAATAATATATTTTCAGTTTCAATGATGGATATGCATCAAAAATATACTGGATTTTTAATTAAATATCAACAAGGAGAAAGCCCAAATATAGGTGATATTATTCATATTCATTCAGTTACTATTGCTTATTTAAATAATAATAAAACTAAAATATATATTGTTAAAAATTTTGACACTATTGAAAAAAATGTTCCTTTAGTTTCAAATGAAAAATATGAAAATTATACTAGTAAAAAAAATAATTCTAATATCAATAATGATAATGTAATTAATGATAATTCAGAGAAACCTTTAATTGATTTTAAAAGTAAAAATGGAGATTTTGATGATTCAAGATGTATAAAATTATCTAATTTAACAACATTTACAAAAAATATTCATTTATATGTTAAATGTATAAAAAAATCAGATATTAAAAAATTTAACTCTAAAAATGGACAAGGACAATTATTTAATTTAGTAATAAGTGATGTAGATGGATTTGAAATGTGTTGTACTGCTTTTAATAATGTAGTAGATAAATTATATAATAATATTATTGAAGGAAAAATATATGAAATAACTGGAGGTTTCCTTAAAATAAATGATAAAAAATTTTCTTCTGTTAAATCTGATTATAGAATAACTTTTGATGATAAAACTATAATTAAAGAAGTACCTGATAATGGAAGTTTTAGAGAATCAATTTGTAATTTTACAAAAATAAATGAAATTTCTAATTTAAGTAATTCTTCTGTAATTGATATTATTGGTTATATTATTGAAGTTGGAGATGTAAAAAATGTAAATACTAAAAATGGAGGACAAAATGTACGTCATATTATTATTGGAGATAATTCAGGATATAAAATTAATATAACTTTATGGAAACCTTTTTCTGAAAGAGATATTTTTAATAATGAATTTATTGCTTTTAAAAATTTAAAAGTAAGTGAATTTAATAATGTAAAAAAATTATCTTCAACAGAAGCAACTTCAATGATAATTAAACCTAATTATCAAAAAGAAATAGAAGAAATTCAAAATTATTTAAACAATAATCATATAAATGATTTTAAAGATTTAAATTCATCAATAGAAAGAAATTTTGATAATTATAGTTCAATTGAATTATCATATATAAAAGATTTGTTGGATTATAATATGAATATAGAAGAACAAAGTAAAAATCAAATTAAATTTAGAGCAGTTGTTGAAAATATTCATCATAATGAAAAGAATTATTATGCAGGATGTATTGAATGTAAAAAAAAATTAGTTCAACAAGAAAATAATGAAGGTTATATTTGTCAAAATTGTAATAAAAATTATACTGAACCAAAATATTATTATACTTTAACTTGTAAAGTTAGAGATTTAACAGGAGAAACTTGGATTGAAATGTTTGGAGATACTGCAAATAAATTTTTAAATATTCCTGTTGAAGAATATAAAGAAATTATTATTAATAATGATCAAACTAAAATTAGTGAAATTAGTGAAAAAATAGAATTTAAAGAATTTATTTTTACTGGAAAAGTCAGAATTCATACATACAATAATATTTCTAAAAAAAGAATTTCTGTTTATAGAGTTGATGAAATTAATCATAAAGTAGAATCTGAAAAATTGATTAAGTTATTTAATTCAATTTTAGTTTTTTAATAAATATTATTTATTAATTAAAAAAGCAATTTAATTAAAATATGAAAATAATAATAACTTAGAAAATTATTTTTTGATAAATAACATTTTCTTTTTTATTTTTAAAATATAAATATCATTCAGGTTTAATTTTAACAGTAATTATATCTTCTTTTTTTAATTCAATATCACAAATAGAATAAATAGGAATAATTATTTTATCATGATGATAAAGTTCCTATAAATTTAAAAAAAATATTTTTACGATTTGTTCAGGATCAATACCTAAAACTTGGCTTAATTTATATTTTACATATTCAAAATCTTGTCCTTCTTTAAAAGTATCTGAAAATTCTTTTCCATTTAAATCACCATTATAATCTAATTTAAATGTAATTTCAACTTCATTTCCTGAAAATTTTTCACTTTCTTGATAAAAAGCATCTCTATTATCTGTTACACCTTCAAAATTCATTTTTTTATTTAATTCTTCTTTTGGATTTATTTTTTGATTTCCATCCATTTTTAATATTTTATAATGTTTAATTTAAAAAATGTATTTTTAAAAGAATTGATTTTAATTATACTATTTTAAGAAACATTTTTTTTATTGAAGTAAATATTTTTATTTTTAGATAATTATCATATTTATTTTTATATATGTAATAATTAATATTTATTAATTTAAATCTTCTTCAACTTCTCTTGTATATTTATCGATATTTTTCAAACATTTATCATTTTCGTAAATACTTGATCTAAGAATATCTCTTGCAGTATGAAATAAATTTTTTCTATTATTATTCATTTTAATTGCAAAACTTTCATCAATAATATATTTATTATATTTACTTTTTTTCTTTTTATTATTTAAATAATCTTTAATAACTTTATTACCATCAACAGCTAAACCATAACTTAAAGAAGTTAATGCTTTAACTTCTCTGAATAATTGCATATTTTTAAATGCATTAACTTTAGGTTTTCTTTTTTCATTTACATCTAAATCTTTTTTTGTTAAAGAATCTTGAATTTCTCTTTCAGTTACAAATTTATATTTTGGTCTACTATGAATTTTAGTATTAAAATTTAAACAAGTATTATTTATTTGGTTACATAAATCACTTATATCATTTTTATATTTTCCTGTTTTAAACATTAATATTCTCATATTTTTATTGTCTTCTTTCATTGAAGAATATATGTCTTTTTTATTTTTTTTTCGTTTATATTCTTCTTCATATTCATATTCATATATATCTTTTTTTTTATCATTACGAGAACTTTCCAAATTTTTTGTATTTGTTAAATTTAATATCAATTCTTTTTCATTTTCAATTTCATTTTCATTTTCTACTGTATTATTAACTGTATTATTTTTTAAAACAGGTAAATTATTTTTTTTGTGTTTTTTAACATTTTTCTTTTCTTTTTTATTATCATCTAAATCTAAAGATTTAATTTTTTTTGAATAATTTATAGGACGAGAATAATGAGAAAAAGTAGTAGGTTCTTGGGTGATTTTTCTTAATCTTTTTCTTTGCTCTTCTTTTTTTTTTTCCATTTCTAAATATTTTTCATATCTTGCTTTAAGATTATCTATATCATTTGCATTATTTAACCTATATATATAATCTGATGTAGCAGAACCTATTTTTTTCAAAGTTCTTCCTAAATTTGGCATTTCCATTAATTTAAGTGGTTTTAACATATAAGCATGCTTTTGTACTTTATACATTAATTTAAATAAAAAAATGCATTAAAACAGAAAATAATTTAGAACAAATATATATCAAAAATAATATTTAATATAATGATTATAAATAATAAAATTAATAATTATAAATATATATTTTTGTTTTCATCATTTTAGATTAATTCTTTTTTCATTATAATAAAAATCTTTGATATAATTAAAAATAAATATAAAAAATATTTTTGATTTTTCAAAAATATATATTTAAGAAATTATTTTATAAGAAAAACATTATATTATAAATATTATAAAAAAACAAAATCATATATGGGAATTCAATCCCATTAACTTTTATTATTATCTTTTTAAATAATAAATAATATTTAATAATATTCCAAATAATAAATTAAAGTTTTATTTCCATAAATTAATACAAATTCTTAAAAGATTGATTTTTTATATCACAATTTTAATTTAATCATGAGTAGGTTTCCAACTATTAAGCATTTCTTCAAATTTAGAACCTGGAATTTGATTTTCAGGAGTATTAACATACCTTTTTTGTGGTAATTCTGCAATTTTTTTCATTTCATCATCAGTTAATTTAAAATCAAAAATTTCAAAATTTTCTTTAATATGTAAAGGATTACATGATTTAGGTAAAGGAATATAACCATAATCAATATGCCATCTTAAAATAATTTGAACAGGAGTTTTATTATATTTTTTACTAAGTTCAACAAAAATAGGTTCTTCATACATATTTTTATCTCCATGTCCAACAGGATACCAAGTTTCAATCAGTGTTCCAGTTTTTTTACTTCTCTCTTTTAATTCATGTTGATTGAAATATGGATGTCCTTCAATTTGTAAAACTGCAGGTTTAATAGTACAAATATTCATTATTTCATCCCAATGTTTTCCTTCAAAATTTGACAATCCAATAGATTTAACTTTTCCTTCATTTACAGCTTTTTCCATTGCTTTCCAAGCACCAATATAATCATTGAAAGGATGATGAAGGAGTAATAAATCAAGATATTCAATATCTAATCTTTTAAGCATAGCATTAATTGCTTCATAAGAAACTTTTTCTCCAAATTCAGTTGGTGATAATTTTGATGTTATAAATATATCTTTTCTTGGAATACCACTCTTTTTTATTGCTGCACCCACTCCTCTTTCGTTGTCGTATCTATGAGCTGTGTCTATATGTCTAAATCCTACTTTCAATGCTTCAAGACATGCGTTTTCTGCTTCTGATAAATCTTTTATTAAATATACCCCGAAACCTATATGGGGAATCATTAATCCATTGTTCATTTTTAATAAGGGTTGACCACCGAAATCCATTTTTTATATATATATTTATAAAATTTTCTTTTTATTAAAATTAAATTAATTTTTTTTTAATTTGTTTGTTGTTTCTTTTTTGTCGAATTTAATTGAAAATTGGTTTAATTGGGAAAATAGATGAGATATAATCTAAATTCATATTATATACAATTATTTAAAAATATTTGAATTTGAAATAATAAATTTATTATTATAATAATATATTTTTATTATTATGTAAATATTTAAAAATTTTTATTAAATTTTTTATATCATTAATTTTATCAGCGGATTTAATCATTATTTCAACTACCAGATTATTAATTAAATTTTCCTTATTTGATTTACTTATTTTTACCTCTTTTATTTTTGAATCTGAATTCAATATATTTGATATAAGAAAAGGATTTAAAAAATAAAATAATCACTCATCTTCTAAACTTATATTCTTGAAAAAGTTTATTTTTAAATTCATTTTCTAGTATTTTTAAAAATATAGTAAAGCTTAATCTAAAAAAATGATTAATTCAAATCCCAAATTTTATTATTAAAATATTACTTAGTATCAATTATATTATCTATATATTTTCATTAATATATATAATCAAAAGCTGAAATCATTATATTTTGATTTTTCAAAACAAATCATCTCATACACTTTTTTATCATGTTAATATTTATATAAATTCTTTTAAATTCATTACAAACATATTCTTTATTTTTTCCAATTTTTTTTTTAAATAAATATTTTCCATTTAATTTACAAATAACAATATTATCATAATCTATATCAACAATTTATGTAATTATCTTTTCCTATTCCAATTAAACTAAAATTTTTTAAACATTTTCTTCACCATTTAGAAGAATAAATATCTTATAATTTTTCCTGAATTTAGATAAAATTAATGCATTTTGAATATCACTTAAATTTCATATTCTTTGAAAATTATAACTTCATAAAAACAAATTTCAATCATTTAGAATTTTTATATATTTTCCTAGTATTAAACCAAAAAAACAAAAAAAAGTGTTTATTTAAGATTTACTTAATTTATTATTTTTTCAATTTTAACTACACTATATTATTTTTTATTTTTAAATAAAATTTATAAGATAATTCAACTATAAGATTAACCTCTTCACAATTATTTGATTAAAATTAATCATCTCTATTAAATTTTTTGGTAAAATTAAGTTCAGGACTTTTTCCTAATTCGCAATCATCTAAAACAATATCCTCTTCTTCTTCTTTAGGTTTTTTTTTATTCTTTTTTTTTTGTTGTCTTTTTCTTTTTAAATCCATTAAACCAGAATCAGCAGGAGAAGACATATCAGTTAAGCCACTCATAACTTTCAATGTTTCTACTAATTTTCTTAAATCATGATCTTTTTGATATTCTTCTAAATCTACTCTTAAATCTGGCTCTTTCGTTATTATACATTCTTTCATTGTTTTTCTTTCTTCATCAGATATTAAACCTTCTTTTTTACATTGAGTTATTAATGATAATATTTCACTATAACTATACTTATAATCCATTTATTTATTATTCTATTTTTTTAAAGATGTTTAAATTTTTTTTTTATTTGATTTAAATTTAAAGAATATAATTGAATGTTTAGAAAAATATGATTTAAAAAGGAAATTTGGTTTTCTATTATTTATAAATATAATAATTTTTAAAATTATCTTTTAATTAGAGTTAATCTTTATAATTTAAATTTAAATATACTTGTTTTCACAAAAACAAAAAAGATTAAAAAAAGTAATCAAATTCAAAAACAATTTAAAAATATTAAAAATTAATATCATTAAAAAAATCTAAATATAAATAAAAATATTAATTTTTATATAAAAATAAAGCAGAATTAAATGATTCTCTCTGACATAAGAGAAGCCCCTTTGATAAGAGCATATTTAATGATAACTCAAGAAAAAAGTAAAAAAGGCTTCAAAACAATTCAAACAGAAATAAATAAAATGACAGAAACTTTTGGAAGTGATTTTGACAAAGAATTACATAAAATGTTATTTAATGAATTTGATTTTAGTAATATAAAATCATTTCAAAATCCAAAAAACCCAAAAAATCAATTTTTTATTCAAGAATTTCCTCAATTACTAGAAAGAAATGATTTTATTAATTTTTTTAGTGAAATTTATATGTGTTCAAATAATAATAATTCTCCTTCAGACATATTTAATTTACTAAACAAATTAAATAAATTATCAACTGAAAATCAAATAAAGATTTTAATTTCTTTAGTAATGAGTAATAAAAATGAAAATGATTCAATTGTTTTATTAATAGATAAAATTAAAGAATTTAAAAAGGAAGGAAAAATAAATTTAAATGAGTCATTAAAACAAACATTATTAATTATTCTTGGTTCAATAGATGATGAAAAATATAAAGATGATATTGAAAATATAATAAATTATTTAGAAGATGATTCTAATGATATTAATCAAAAGGTTGATGATATTAAACAAATTAGTGATATTGAAAAATTATTGGATACTGGAAATGAAGAGCCTATTGAAGTTGAAAAAATTTTTTATGAAATTGGACCTTTTTTAATAAATAATATGATTACTGTTTCTGATTGTAGATTACTTAATTTTAATCTTAATGAAAAAAGATTAGCTAATTTTATTATATTTATAACTAATCATCAAACATTCATTGAAGATAAAGAAAATAAACAATTAAATAAAATATTTTTAAGAACTTTAAATAATGATGGTATGAGAAAAATTAATGAAAATGATGATAAAAAAAATCAAAATGTAACTTGGAATATTGATAATTTATATAAAATGTTTAAAAAAACTATTGATGAAATGGATAAAAATCAAATAATTAATGGATTTGATGATCCTAAATTTAACATTAAAGATAAAAAAAGTTTTGATTTTTTTATTTCAACACTTCAAAAATTAAAAATACTTTCAAATCCTTCTCAATTTTTTAATTTTATTTTTACAAAATGGAATAATGAATTAAATCAAATTGAATTTCTTAATTTTTTAATAAATAATCCATTAAATGGTGAAAATTCAATATATTCATTTAAAAATTATCAAGGAAATAAAGTAAGAAAAGATGTAGAATTAAGTAATAAATTATCTTTATCAAAAAGTGGTTTTTTAATAGAAAATTGGAGTAATATAGATTTAATTGAATTATTATTAAAATTATCAAAAGGAAATTATTATATAAAAGTAAAAGAAATTTTTGATTGGCCAATTCAAAATATACCAGAAATTTTAATGTTAGCTTTAATTTCAATAAATCCTGATCAAGATGAATTTTTATATGATGAATTAATTCAAGAAGTAATTGCTCCTTTTCTTTTAAATCATAATAGCTCTCAATTTTTAATAGATGAAATATGGAATAAAAATAGAGATTTAATTATTAAAGTAATTTGTACAATGTGGGAATCTCAACCAGATTTAATGAATTTAAGTAGAATTTTAGATATTTCTCAAAAATTAAAAGATAGTTTATTACTTTTAGTTAATTGTTCAAATTATAATTTTAGTGTAAATTTAGCAATTTTATCAGTTAAAAGAGATTTTCTCCATATAGAAAAATGGTTAAAAGAAAGAATTAAAAAATCAGGAGATGAATTTATAGAAGCTTTAATAAATTATCTTCAAAATAATTTAATTGCACATTGTAGAGGAAATAATACTAATAAAGGTAATGTATTAGAAAAAGCACAATTATCAATGGAATCTCTTGCAATTATAATAGAAAATTTATTGAATGTAAGTGCATCACCTCAAACATCAATTAAATTAAGAAATGAAATAAAAAATGTTTATAAATCAATATTTGAAAATTTTGATGAATTACAAGTTCAACCAATAAATTCAGAAGATATTGAAAGAGCGGCAAATAATTTATTACAACAAATGTTTAATGGAGAAATGCAAGTTTCACAATTAGTTAAAATATTAATAGAATATCAAAAATCTTCGAATCCAAAAGAAACTGAAATTTATGCTTGTTTAACACATTCAATTTTAGATGAATATAGATTTTATCATCAATATCCTGAAAAACAATTAAAAATTGCTGCTGAATTATTTGGTCAATTAATTAATAATAAATTAGTTGAAGGAATTGTAGAATCTATTGCTCTAAAATATATTTTAGAAGGAATTAAAAAGGGTAGTGGACCACTTTTTAATTTTGGAATTATTGCTTTAAATCAATTTATTAATAAAATTTATATTTGGGGAAGTTATTTAAATACTCTTTTAGAAATGCCTAAAATTAAAGAAAATAGTCAATTATATGATAACTTAATAAAAGTATATAATGGAAATGCTGCTAAGAAAGGTTTACCTTTAAAAGTTAATGAAGAAGCATTAAAGAAACAAAAAGAAAATGAAATTGAAAATGCAAATAAAAATAATAAAGGAAAAAATAAATTAAACAAAGAATTATTCCCATTCAGCAGTAATTTTGGTGATTTTTATCAATTTAATACTAATTCTTCTGATGAAAATATTCAAATTCCTTCTCAAGAAATTATGACAAGTATTAAAAATATATTTAATTCATTAAATAAAAATAATATTAATGAAAAGACAAAAGAATTAAAAGAAATTTTAAATAATGAAAGTTTAATAAGATGGTTAAGTAATTATTTAATTTATAATAGAATTATTTCTGATAATAATTATCATAATATTTATAATAAACTAATAAATTCAGTTGATAATAATACATTAAATAAAATGTTAGTTAAAGATACAATTTCTTCAATAAAAAAATTATTAATAAAAGGAAATTATGATGATGGATCAAAAGAAAAAACAGAAATTAAAAATTTAGGAAGTTGGTTAGGTTTAATTACTTTAGGAAAAAATAAACCAATTTTAGCAAAAGATTTAGATTTAAAAGAATTATTAATTGATGCATATAAAAATGGAAAGTTAAGTTCAAGAGTTATATTTGTAGTAAAAATACTTGAACATACTTATGAAAATAAAATTTTTCAACCGAAAAATCCTTGGATTCAAGCAATACTTTCTTTATTATTAGAAATATATTCTAAAACTAATTTAAAGGAAAAAATAAAAGAAGAAATAGAAAAATTAATTAAATATTTAAATATTGATACAAAACAAATTCCAGTAAGTAAAATTTTAGATAATATTCAAATTCAATCATTAGATTTTGAAAAAATTCAGAATATTCAAAATGCAATTAATATAAATGATTTATATAAAAGTGTAAGTCAATTGACTGATTATATAAAAAAATTATGTGAGATGATAAATCAAAAAAAAAATAAACCAACTATTACAGAACAAGATATTAGTAAATTATTAACTCAAGTATTACATTCTGCAATTTGTGAAAATTTAAATACTATAGTTGAAAAAACAGTAAATAATGCATTAGCAACGACAAAACAATTAACAATAAAAGATTTTTCATTTGAATCAGATGAAAATAAATTTGAATCAGCAGTTATGGGTTTTGGTCCTTTTTTAGTAAGTAGTTTAGCTAAAATAACTTCAAAAGATGATTTATTAAATTCTGTAAAAGAGAATTTTTCAAAATATAAACATTTAGAACCTGAAATTACTAAAATAATTAATAATAATATTAGTAATGATTATATTGAAATTGGTTGTACTTTTATTTCAAATTATATTGTAAAAATTACAACTGAAAAAATGAAAAAAGATGAAGAAATTTTAAAAGAAATTGAAAAAAGAAAATTAAATAAATTAGATGAAAATCCACAAAATGAATTATTAATGAAAATTAAAACATTACCTGATCGTCTTAAACCAAATCTTCAAGGTTTAACAGATGAGGAATTTAAAGTTTATGATTTTGACAACAAATCTAAATTTGAAGATGATAATAATTTTTTAAATACAGTTTATAAATCATTAAAAGATGTTTTTGAATCAAACCCAAATAAAAAAAATTATGAAAGTTGTATGGCTAATATTCAAATTTCTGAAAAAAAATCAAATTCTAATATTTCTATTGATGATAATGCTCTTTTAATTATTGATAATATTATAACTGAAAATAAACTAAATGATATTGATTTAATTTTTAATTTTTCATATATTACTTTAAAATATGCTATTATTGCTTCAAAAAATTCAAATAATGTATTATTAAATATTTATTCTGAAATTATTAAAGGTTGGATTTTATTCAACAATGAAATTAGTAAAAGTATAACAACTTCATTCCTTGAACAAGAAGATAATTCAACTAAATTTTATTTTGATATTAATAATATGTTTTATAAAAAAAATATTTTTGATATGAAAATATATTTAAAATATTTTAATGATTTTATTGTTAATCCAAATACAAAAGAATCTGCTAAGAAATTATTAAATGAATTACTTCAAACAATTGATTCTACAGAAATAAAGGATAATATTAAAATAATACTTAAAAAGTATAAAGATTTATAAAAATGTATTTATTTTTTATATTTTTTATTTTATTAAATTCAATTTATAAATATAATTTAATTTTGTTAACAATGATTTATTTTATTTGCTAGTTTAAAACTTATTTTTCAATAATACTATTATTACATATAATTTATAGAATAAAGACAAATAGAAGAATATAAAAGTATAAAATAGAATAATAAATTAATTCAAAAAATAAGATATTAAAGATATTACTTTTCAAAAAATGGTAGAATTTAATTTATGTAACTAATATTATAATAACTTGAGTTGTTTTGATAATGAATATTTAATTGATTAAAAATGTTGAAAAATAAACATTTAAAAATAAACACAAAATTTGAGATAAATAAATTTATTTAATATATTTAAATTTCTTTATCATCATAATATGTTCTTATCAATATAAATACTAAATCATATAAATCTTTATATAACCATTCTTAAATATTTATATATAAATAACAAATTATTTTTTATAAATAAATTTAATATATTTTTTATTGTTTATTTTTTAGTTAGAATTATATAAGGACAAATATCTCTTTTATTTTATCTCATTAATCTTTTTTTTTTAAGTTTTTTAATAGAATAATTACTTAATACTTTGTTTTTTTTCTTTATAATAATTTCTATTATTAATTTCAACAAATTCATTTAATTATCATTTAATTTCTCTCTTGTTTAATTTAGGAAATATTAAATAAGAATAAGATAAAAGAATTATATTTATGAAGTAGACTAATAAATTTATTTTTCTTATTTATTATATATAATTTATATATTTATTTATATCAAAATACCCTATTAAATAATACATATTTTTCCATTCCATTTAATTTGGAACCATTTTTAAAAAGAGTTCAATTTAATTGTTAGTTCTTTTCACTCCAATCATTCTATCTCTTTTTATTATGTATTATTTTTTGAAAATCTATGAACTATTCATTTTATTCATCATTATATCAAATTATGATTTATTTTGATAATTTTTTCTTTATATATTTAATTTAAATTTATATTTTAAATTTAAATAATTAATGGAATATAAACCATTTATAAAGGATATTGAGACTTTCAAAAATTTTTACTCTACTTTAATGTCTGAATCAGAAAAACATTCTATAGCTTTAAACAAAATATTGATATTACAAAAAGAGTAAAATAATAAATTTCATATTTAATATTTAATAAAATAAGATTTGAATTATATACGAACGAAAGAAAAGAAATAGAGAAAACAAATTCAAAAAATTTAGAAAACAAATATAAACAAATTTCTGAGGATATATACCAAATAAAAAATATTCTTAAGCCAAAATCAAAAGATTATTTAGAAATAAAAGAAAAATTTTCAAAAAAATATAATAAAATTGAAAAAATTGAAAATGATATTTTAGAATTAAAAGATGAAATAAATTTTATAATACAAGAAAAAAAAAATATATTAAAAGAAATTAAAGAAATTGAAAATTCAAATATAAAAATTAAAAATAGAAATAATATTTTATTAAAGGAATATAATCAAATTAATAATGAATATTTATCTTTATTAAAACATTTTGAAGGAAACAATTTAAATTATTTAATTAAAGATCATTTTAAAACAGAAGATAAAAATATTATTTCAAATATTGAAAATAAAAGTCAACAATTAGAAAATAAATTGAAAGAATTAAATTTAAAATATTTCCAAATAAAAAAAGAAAGTAAGATGCTAGAAAATGAAAAAGAAATTGAGATATTAGAAAACAAAATTAAAAAAGAAAATAATAGAAAAAAATTAATAAATGAAGAAATAAAAGAAATGAAAATCCAAATTTCTAATTTTGAAGAATGTATTTCAAAATCCATTCAAAATTTAAATAAAATAAAAGAACAAATTTGCAAATTTATTGATATTGAATCAAATTATAATTCAATTAAAGGAAAAAATATTATAATGAGAATAAATATAAAAAGTAATATATCTAAACTTAAACATATTATTATATAATTATAAAAATTTTTAATCTTAAAATTCCTATTATTTTGTGCTCCTATTTTTATTAGATTTCTTATCAAAACATAATTCGTAAAATACAGAAAGTTGAACTTGAATCAAACAATTATTTTAAAAGTTAGTTTTTATGACTAAAAATAAATAATTAATGAATAGAATATAAATTTGATACCTAAACTAAAATTTTAGATATGGATCATTCATTTATTTTGCAATCTTAATAAATATAAAAATCTTTGTAATAGTTTTTCTTAATATAATAGAAAGATCTACTTCTCATCGTAAAATTTGTATGAGAATAAGACTAATATTTTTATTTAAAAAAAGAAAATTTTTCAGTTGCTTTATATTAAACAATATTTCTATTATTTATTGAATAAAAAAGTAATTAATTTCATAAAAAAGATTTAATTACAAATTTTAAGCTATTAAAAATTATTATTAATGAAACATATGAATAAAAATAATAAATCACTTAAAATACTCAAAAATTAAAATGATATTTTAATAGCCTTCTTCCACAGAAAAATATCCTTTTAAATAAAAATTGTTGATTTGAAAAATACTTCCGTAAATGTAATAATTATGAAATAATATTCTATTATTTTTAAAAATAAAAATTTGAAAAAAAAAATTAAATAAAATGAAAAAAATTGATGAAAATTGTTTCCAAATTTCCCCAAATTTATTTATAAAAAATTATAATAATAATCAAGAAAATTTAAATATATATAATCCATTTTTTAGTGATGATATATTCTATATTATATTTAATAACGATTTATATCAATTAAATGTAAAAGAAGAAAAATTTGAATTTGAAAAAATTCAAAACATAAATTCATCTAATATAAACCAAAAAGAAATATCATTCACAAAAAAAAATATTTTTATATTAGATTCCAAATCAAATACATTTTTCTCAGAATATAATTTTTTAAATAATAAATTTAATATTACAAGATTAAATCCAATACCAGGAATTTTAGAAAAAAAGAAAATAAAAAAAATTTCAAGTAGTATATCTGAATCCCTATTTTTAACTTATGGAGGTAATTTATATATACAAAAAGAAAATCCAACCTTATTAATAGATTTATTAAATTATAATATAGAGAAAATAAATAGTGGTGAGAACTTTCATTTAGTTTCAGGTAAAAAAAGAGATGAAAATAATAATGAAGATTATATTTTTGCTTGGGGAGACAATTCAAATTTTCAATGTGGAATCTCTGATAATAATTTTATTGAAAAACCAATAGAAATTTTACATAATATTTCTGTAAATACAATTTCACTTGGAGCTAAACATTCTATTATTTTAACAAATGATAATAATTTATTTATTTTTGGAGATAATACTTTTAATCAATCAATTATAAATTCTTCAGAAGAAAAAATTCCCTTAAATAAAGATAAAATCATTTCATATAATTATTTTAATAAAAATAATGATAATATTTCTTTAATTAAAACTTCTTTAAATTCGACTTTAATATTATCAGAAAAAAACACAATATTAACTTTTGGAAAAATCAATAATAATAAACCTAAAGTTTTTCAAATAAATAAAGAAATAAAAATAGAAAATATAAAATTATCATTTTCAGATAAAAATCTAATTATCATAAATAATAATGAAGAAATAATTATTTCTCCTTTAGAAAATATTCAGATAGAAGAATTATATATAAATAAATTAACAGATGAAAATGATTCTTTTGAAGAATTATTAGAAGAACAAAATCCAATTTCTTTAGAAACTGAATATTCAGATAATCCTTTGTCTGAATTAAACAATTATATTAATTTATTATCAATATCTTTTACTGATAAATATAAAGATTCAAATTTATCTTTTAGACCAGATAATTTACCAAAAAAAACAAAAGAAGAAGAAGAAATTCATAGAAAATTAGTTCATGATAATAGAGAAAAGTATAAAAATAGAATAAGAACTAAAAAATTAATATTGAAAGAAAATATGAAAAAATTAGAAGATAAACATAATAATGAAATAAATCAAATTTTATATTGGGAAGAAAAAATAATACCAAATTGGTCCAAAATGAGATTGAATAAAAATTTTAAGAAATATTTTTACAAAGGAGTTCCAAACCCAATAAGAGGAAAAATATGGTTATTAAGTATAGGAAATAAATTTTCAATAACAAAAGATTATTATAATATAGAAGTGAAAAAATCAATAGAATTATTAATGAAACATGAAAATTTAAAAAATAATACAAACAAAATTAATAATACTAATAATAAAGATTCAAAATATAATCAATATATAATTCATACGAATGATAAAGAAGAAAGTATTCATTTAATAGATTTAGATATAGAGAGAACTTATTGTAATTTAAATATATATAAAAATAATTCTCCAATGGGAGATGATTTAAGAGAAATTTTAAGAGCATATGTAATAAGTAGACCTGATATTGGTTATATTCAAGGTTTATCTTATATTGCTGGAACTCTTCTTCTTCAAATGGATAAATTTCAAAGTTTTGTTTGTTTAATGAATATAACTTTACATCCTTCTATCATTTGCTTTTTTAGAATTGATGAAATATCTATTAAAAAAAGATTAGATTTGTTTAATGAAATATTCTATTTAAATTTACCTAAATTATATCAATATTTTTGTAATTTAGGAATTATAGCTGAACATTTTTTCATTGAATGGATAATGACACTTTTTGCTAAAAACTTAAATTTGGATATTACAATGAGAATTTGGGATATTTATTTAATTGAAGGTATTGAAACAATTTATAAAAGTGGAATTATTATTCTTAATTACTATGAAAATGAATTTTATGATTTAGAATTCGAAGATATTATTCAAAAATTACAAAAAGTTTCTAATTTAAATTTAAAAGAAGAAGAATTTATTAATAGAATGAGTTATGTTAAGTTTAATAATAATATTTTAAATAAGATTCAAATGTTCAATGAAGATTTTCTTTCTGAATAATTTTTTATTAATCATATAAAATTAATTAATTAATATTAATTAATTATGAAAGAAGATTATTAAAGTTTACTTTTTTAAATTAATGAAAAAAAGAAATAATTTATTTTTTAAAATGTTTTAAAATATATGTTAATAAATAATAATTTTTTATTAATACTAATGCTTTTTTTCCGAAAAAAAAATGAAATTTAATTTAATTGTTATCATCACTAAAAATGTGAAAAGATAATATTTCATCATTTTTTTCTTCTTCAAAAGTCATTAAATTTAAATCTTTTGTATCCACTGTACTATTTTGTGTATTGTTTGAATTGAAATTGTTTATAAAGTTTATTAAATTATTTGCAGTTTTTATTAAAGCTTTTTGATAATTTTCTTCTTCCTTAAATTTATTGAGAAAATGATGAAAATTTAATAGCTCGTTGCTCTTCCCAAAATAATAATCAAATATTGTTTCCTCTTCATTCAATCTATTTGAAAGGAAATATTTATGATAAAAATCACATACTTTAAGTTCATAAATATTTTTACTCAAATTTATTATATTCGTTGGATTCAAATGAACAACTTCTGACCTTTTTTTTTTATTTCTTATTGAAACTTGGTTTTCACAAAATTCAAATATTGTTGAATTAAATATTTGTTTTATTGAAGATGAATTTAAAGTTTTAACTTTTCTTATTTTTTTTAATTTTAAAAACAAAAACTGTGTAAATTCATTTTCCTTTAAATTTTCGTTCAAAAATGAGATTAAAAACTTAAGAAAATTATTCATTATTTTATTCCTTTTATTATCTTCTGTATATTTGTTATGACCTGAATTAGGACATAATTCCTTTTTTTGATCTTTATTTCTTGTTCTTCCATAATGTTTTGCATTATCATTTGGAATGGATGTTAAAATTTTTTTTTCAATTTTAAAGCTTTCTTCTTCATCAAAAATATCATAAATACTTTTTTTTTGTTTTTTTGCGATGAAGTTTATCATTTAATATTATTTTACTTTTCAATTTTTTATTCATATATATATATTATGAAAGTCCTCTATTTAATAAAAAAAAAATAATTTTTTTTTTTTTTTTGAAGAAATTAGAAAATTATTGAATTTGAAGTTTCTATTAAAAGATAATCATATGAAACCTTAATGAAAACGTTTACCATTAATATATAAACAACTCTAATAAAACCAAAAACAAATCAAATAATGGAAATAAAAAAAAATAGATAAAAATATGAAAAATCACGAAAAAGAAATATCAATTAATAGATTAAATCAATAATAAATAAAAGAGAAACAGAAAAAAAAAATTCTCAATTTCAGATAAAATTATAAAAACAGGTTATTTTTTTTTTTAGTGAAAAAGAAGAAAAATAATAAGATCAAAGAGATTGATTAAAACTAAAGATTAAAAAAATATGATGATATGATAATTTATTATAATATAGATTTAACATCAAACATCAAAATTAAAAGAAAGGAACAAAATAAAATTATTTTAAAAAATTTTTACAAAAAATTTGCAGACTTTTATAAAATATATAATAAAAATAATGAATTAATGTATAACCGAGCAAGGAGAAATTGGCGAATAAGGGAAATTTTATGTTAAAATTTAGATATATTTTAGCTTAACCATTTTTTTAATAATGAATATATAAGGAGAACAAAAGAGAATTACTTTGATGATGGTTATATTTGAGAAATAGGATTTATTTTTTTTCATTATTTTAACTTATCTGGATGAAGAAATTTCTTTTTATTTATTTTATTTTTGCTGAAAATATAATTTTAAAAGTTTATATATCTTGAATTTGTATATTAAAAAAATGTTTTAAGTTCTTTCAATTTTTATTTAAATGACATAATAATATAATATTTTTTTAAAAGCTAGATACTAATGAATGATTTATTATTTTAAAAGGATTTTTTTAATTAGAATATTTGATATATTCTTTAAAATTAAAAGAAAAAGACTTTATAAATTCCAAAAGTAAAGAAATTTTTTCTGATTTTTTTTATCATTCATAAATTATATTTTGTTTACATTATTATTTAAAGAATAAAATATTTTTTCATGGCTCAATTGAAATCAATATAAAGAAAAAAATATATTTTTTTCAATCTAAAAAAAATCAAATAAATCCCTAAAAAAATAAAAAAAAAATTAAATAAAAAATTCAAATTTATATATATCACTCAAAAATATGTCCAAACGTCGAGTAGGATATCTCTACAACAACAACATAGGTTCATTCTACTATGGTGAGCAACACCCAATGAAACCAATCCGTATAAAAATGGCACATCAACTGATAGTAAACTATGGTTTATATAGACAAATGGAAGTATATGAGCCACATTGGGCAAATTATGAAGAATTAACAAATTTCCATAGTTCAGCTTACATAAATTATTTAGAAAATATTTCGAATAATCCTGATAAATCAAATAAACAACTCTATTCAGTAGGAGAAACAGATTGCCCAGCATTTAGTGGAGTATTATCTTTTAGTCAAATATCTGCAGGAGGCTCAATTGATGGAGCTAGACTTTTAACAAATAATTTATGTGATTTAGCTATTAATTGGGGTGGAGGATTACATCATGCTAAAAAAGTCGAAGCCAGTGGTTTTTGCTATATTAATGATATTGTTCTTGGTATTTTAGAATTACTCAAATCTTATAATCGAGTTTTATATATTGATATTGATGTTCATCATGGTGATGGTGTTGAAGAAGCTTTCTATTTAACAAATAGATGTATGACTCTTTCATTTCATAGATTTGGTGATTTTTTCCCTGGTACAGGATCCATTACTGATATAGGAGAAGATGAAGGATTACATTATGCAATGAATGTTCCTTTAAAGAAAGGTATTGATGATGATAATTATATAAGAACATTTAAAATAATATCTGAGAAAGTAATTGAACATTATCGTCCTGGAGCGGTGGTAATGCAATGTGGAGCAGATTCAATATCATATGATAAATTAGGTGACTTTTGTTTAACTGTTAAAGGACATGGAGAATGTGTAAGATATGTTAAAAGTTTTGGGTTACCTATGTTACTTTTAGGAGGTGGAGGATATACTATTGAGAATGTTTCTAGATGTTGGACTTATGAAACTGGTGTTGCTTTAGATGAAGAATTATCTAATGATATGCCTATTACTGATTATTATACTAAATATGGCCCTGAATATAAATTACATAATAAACCTGCAAATCATCCTAATATGAATGAAAGGAAATTTTTGGATGAATTAATTGAATATAATTTGGAAAGTTTAAAAGCTTTGGAACCTGTTCCTATTATTGATGATAATTTACCTAAAGATTTTTTAGAAGATTTGGAAAAACTAAATAAAGGTAATTTACAATTGACTAGAGTTAAAGATCATCCTAATGAATTTGATGATGAAGGAAGAGGGAAATAAAATTTATAAATAAAAATATTTGTTTTTATGATAATTTAAATTAATATTATATGATAATTTTAAATAATCTTTAATAAAAAATTTTAATTTTTATTTTAATTTAAAAATATTGAGTCTTTATTATTTATTACATTACTTATTATTTGATATTGTTCAAACATTTTTTGATGGTTAAATTTCATATTCATTTAAAAATTAAAGGTATTTGAAAATTTTATTAAATCATAAATAAAAAAAATAAAAAAAATAATTAATTTAATTAATTAAATAAGAAATATTAATATATCTTAATAAAAATTTAAACATATATTAATAATGAAATTCAATATATCATGTCCAGAGACAGGATGTAATAAATTAGTAGAACTTCAGAATGAGGAGAAATTAGGAGAAATAATAGATAAAAAAATAGGAGATGAAATAAATGGAACAACAATATCAGAAACATTTGATGGATACACATTT
>JAJJLU010000491.1:0-37496 GCA_023807065.1 Isotricha intestinalis | reverse complement strand
CCCCAATCCCCAATCCCCAATCCCCATGAAGATTTATATAAAATAGAATATATTAAATAATATTAAACTTTATTTTTGAGTAAATAAATTAATATTAAATAATGCTTAGTATTTATACAAAATTAAGTTAATTTAATTTATTTTTTTTTATTTTTTCTAAAAATTTTGACCCTTTTCCTACCGTATATATAATTTTTAAAGTTCTTATTTTAGAATTAAAAAATAATTCAATACTTCTTGTTATTTTTATTATTATTTTGTTTAAATTTTTCATTGATTAACTTTTTTGTTTGGATTTTCATATTTTTTTCAAAATAATCCCATTTAATGTATTTGAATTAATAATTAAATCATTATTACTTTTTTTCGGTGTTTTCCCAAATAGATTTCATTTCTTTATCATTACCTTTTAATCCTTTAAAATTATAAATTGAATTTTACTTTCTTTTAATTAAAGGATGAACAATATTATTATTTATATTATTAACATTTCATTTTGCTCACAAAATAAAAATTGAATTATTTTTTATAAGGTTTGTGCACTTTCATCAGATATTAAAATAGTATATTTTAAACAATTTGTTCTTATCATATTAAATAATTTTTTTGTGAATTTTTTAGAATATAAATTTTTTCTTATATGATAACATTGACTTTATTCCTTTTTTTCAAAATGGTTTTTTTGAAGGATTTTTACTTATTCTTTTTCTAATTTTTAATGTTCTATATTTTTTATAAAAGTTCTTTCAACATTTTTTTAAATTAATTATTTATAATATTATCAATTTCAAATATTTATCAAATCAAAAAAAAATATATATAATTTCTTTATACAACTTTCATAAATATTTTATTGATCTTTTAAATTAGGGTTTATAAGAATTATCTTTTAAAAAATATGAAAATTGCTCTTCATAACAAGGTTTTTGATTTAATTTTGAATATATAGTATCTTTATTCTCTTTATTTAAATGAATATCACTAAATGAATTAGAAGATTTTAATCTAAATATTTTTTTAGATTCTTCAAATTTTTTTCTAATATTTTCAATATTATTTTTATCATTTGATTTAATTGAAGATAAAACTTCTAAATTTCTTTTCATAATATTATCTAATCTATGTTCAGGATTTTTTCTAGAAAATCTAATATCATGATGAATTCTTTCATAATTAGGATTTGGTTTATTATAATATTCAGGATTAAAAATAGGTTTTTTATCTTCATGATTAGAATTTAAATAATTATTTAAATTATTATTATATTTTTTTTCACCTCTATAAAATATATTATTACAACTTTGAGAAACCATTTTATCATTATCAAATCCATATCTATAATTTGCTGATTTATTAAAACTATTATTATTATTATAATGATTAAATTTATTTATTTTTTTCCCAAAAAGTACTTCTTCTTTTTCTTTACTTATTTCAAAACTATTATTATTATTTTTTTTATTTTCAGAATAATCTAAATTTTCTTTCCTTCCTAAATATTGATATTTAGGATTTAAAGGATTAGTATTTCTATTAGTAATCATACCATATTTTTTACTATCAGCAACAGCTCCATCAATATCACTTGTATTAAATAAATAACTTCTATCAATATTTAATAAATTATATTTATTTTTACTTCCTGGTAAAGTTCCTTTAATATCATCATTTGACATATATAAATTCCCTCTACTTCTAAAATGATAACTAGAAATATAAGGATGATTTTTTTCTATATTTCCTCCATAAACCCCATAATCTGGATCCAGTGGATTTGTATTTCTATATTTCTTTTTATTTTCTGTTATATCATTATAATTAAAACTATCATAATCTCTTTTTCTTTCAATATTATTAATTAAAACACTTGATTTATTCATTTCATTAATATTATCATTATTAATATTATTATTGTTTTTATTATTCTCATTATTTTTAACTTTATTTAAGAATAAAAAAGGAAGTAATTTTTTAGGTTTAGCACCTTCAATATCAGAAATATCAATTTGATTTCTAATAAATTTTCTTATTGGATAATCACCATCATTTTTATGAGATAGAAAATCACTTAAATGAGAAATATTATTATTATTTACTTTTATTTCTGATAAATATGCATCTTTTGCAGGATAAGCTTTTTCAATATCTCTTGTATTTAATATAAAATTTGGATAATTTAATATTTTTACTTTTTCAGGTTGTGCTTTTTCAATATCATCGGTTTTATTTATAAAATCTATTTTATTTATGTAATTTGAACTCTTTTTTGGAGTTGATTTTTCAATATCTAAATTATATAAATTTAATGACCAATCTCTTTTTGTATTTATTTGATTTATTTTTCTTATTGGAAAATCTCTACTGTTTATTGAATTCAAATACATTAAATCTTTCCTTTGCAAAGATGGATATGCAAAATCATTTGAAAAACTTCTTTTCTTTTCATATATGTTATTTACATTTATTGTTTCATTTTTTTCTTCCATTTTAATATATTTTTTTTCCTACATAATATTTATTTTTAAACAATTTATTTTTATTTATTTTTTAAATAAAAATTTAATGAGTCAATGTCAATCATCAGAAAATTTAAATTATGAAAATCCTTTTGAATTAAAATCAAACTCTTTTTCTCAATCAATTCATTCTACATTAATAGATAATAGAGTTAATATTTCAAATTTCTTTAAAAAAAATCCTTTAAAGCAAAAACGAAAAAGACAACCAAATAACATTTTAGGAATTAAAATAAATAAAATTTTAAAATCTCAAAAATTAATAAATAAAAAATTAGAATGCATTGCAAATATTTTAATGTCTAAATTTGCTAATTCAAATTTGTATGATTTAAACCATTTTGAAGTTAATTACATTATAAATAAAACTGAAGATGATGATAATAATTATAATAGTTATAATGATTCTCAAAATGAAGAATATGATATTTCTCAAAATAAAAATAAAACTGAAGATTTAGAAGTTTTAAAAGATGACGAAAATGAAAATGTAAATTTAAAATATAAATATCAAAATCCAAGTGATTACAATAATAAATATTCAAATTTTGAAATTAATTTAAATAATTATAATATTCAAGATAATAAACTGATTAAAAAAAGTAATTATGAAGAAGAAGAAAATGAAGAAAATATAAATAATGAAAAAGAAGAAAATAAAAATGAAAATGAATTTCGAAATGATAAATTATATTTAACTGATAATAATAATAATAATGAAATAAAAGTAGAAAAAATAAAAGAGGAAATATCTGAATTTGATAATATTAATATTAATTCAGAAAAGAATAAAGATAATGATAATATTAGTATAAGCAATTACTCAGAAGAAAGAAATGATGTTAATAGAAAAATAAGTGTAAGTCAACAAAGTAATTACAGTGAAAAAAGTAATATTTCAAAACCTTCAAGTTCAAATATGATTAAAAGTTCTCAAGATAGATTTAAAAAAATTAGAGGATTTAATTTTAAAATCAATATTACTAATAAAAAATCTTTTCAACAAAATGAAAAAAAAGAAATTTCAAAAATTTTAAATAAACCTAATGATGATATTCAATTAGGACTAAATAACAAAGAAAAAAGTAAAAAGAATATTGAACCAAAAAAACACTTTAATGTTGAACAAAAAGAAGAAAAGTTTGATATAATTACAAATGATAAAATTAAAGATAAAAAAGAAAATGAATAAAATATTTATAAGTTAAAATATAAATATATTTTATTTTTAATTATTATTTTATTTTATGATATTTATTTTTTTTAATTACAATTAACAATTTAAACTCAGAATTTAAATCAAATTTAATAATTTAAAAAATGAATTTTAACCAAATTTCATTATTAAAAGGAAAAAAATAAAGTAAAAGTATGTAATTTTGTTTTTTCAAAAATATTATTATTTCAAAGATTTTAAAAGTCAAGTGAATTAATAATAATTTGCCTAAAGAAATTTCATGAAATAATTAATTATCATAATAATGTTTATGTAAAAAAAATTTTGATATAAATTCTTAATAGAAGGAAATATATTTTTGTGTGATAATGAGATTGAAAATTTAAATCAAATCAAGTGAATTAAAAGATAAATTATATGAAATAATATGTAAGAACGGTAATTATTTTTATAAAGAAAATGAAATATTTATTCATGACAATTGTTCAATAATTTGAGTTGGTTAGTGTGTAAAACGGTAATTATGAATAACTCAAGTATTTTATAAATATAATAAAAGTAAATGTTCAGTTTCAATATGATAATTTACATTATTAATGTTTATTTGATTGGTTATTAACAAATACCATAATAAATTTTAATTGTGATTAATGCAAATATATTATTTAAATAAAAAAGAATGTGAACTTTGAAAAGAAAAATTTACTTATTATATAAGACATGTTAGATGAATATATTCAATAATTAAATTTAATCATGAAGATTATAATAATGATATAATATTTCTTTTGATTCTATTTCTCCTGATAAAGAAATTATAAAATATATTTTTTAAATTAATAAAAATGACAATTATCAATTGGAAGAGGAAAAGATAATGATTTATTATTAAATGAAATAACTGTAATAGAACTCCTTATAAATTAATATTAAAAAAAGATAATGTGTATCATAGAGAAATGGATTCTTAATATGGAACTTTAATATTAATTCAAAGTCCTTTTTTAGAAAAATTAAAAAATTTTTGTTCAGACGTTTGAGTTGGGAATACTAATTTAAAAAAAACTTTTTTCAATAATTATTTCTTTTATTGTACTTGAGATAAAGATAAAGAAAACAATTATGAAAGATTAAATCAAAAATATCTTTATAGATGAAATGAATTTTATTAAAGATGAAAATAAAGTTAAAAATGGTAAAGATAATAATGAAAAAAAGAGAAATTATTAGATTAAAACTTGAAAAAAAAAGATAAATTAAATACTGGTTTTGATTATTTTAATTCTATTAATGATAATCAAACTAATAGAATAAATACTATTTTAGATGATAAATATTAAGATATTTAATTCATTTATAATAGAATAATTTTTAAATTTAAAAAGGAAAGAGATAAAGAAAATAATAAAAAACATTTAAATAATAATGAAGAACAAAATTAAAAAATTTATTCATTTTTTTTCAAATTATTTCCAAAAAATTTTATATTTTTTATAATAAGAAATTATATACAAATAAACTTTTTGATAATTATATATAATTAAACATCAGAAAACAACATATAAAATAATTGAATAAAAATATAATTATTTTTTAAAAAATATTTTTTTTATTCAATGAAAGATGCATTAATCGATAAAAGTCAAGATAAATTATTTTATAGTTTTGACAAGGAAATAAAAAAAATATTAAAAGATGATGAAGAAGTAATATTAAGTGATAAAATAATAAAAATAAATAAATCAAATGAACATCAAGAAAGAAATATATTAATAACAACAAAAAATATATACAATTTAAAAAATAAAAAAGTTCAAAGAATAATTCCGATAAAATTATTATCAGGAATAACAACATCATTACAATCTTTTGAATTTGTAATTCATGGAAGTGGAGAAGAATATGATTATCATTATTGTTCAGAGAATAAAAGAATAATAATAAAGTTTATCTCAATGATTTATTACAGTTTAGTTTTTAAAAAAATAGATTTATCACTTGTTGATAATGTTCATTTAAATGATTTTGTAACTTCAAAATATGATAAAAGAAAAGAAATAAGATCTAAACAAAATAAAACAAGTTTAATTGATATTGATGTTTATTTATTTGGTAATATAAAAAAAAAACAAAAAATAAATTGGAACTTTAACGGAGTTGCTCAATTAATTAAATCTCAAAATACAAAAATAGTTTATTGTGATCCTAATTTAAATTTAAATTTAATTGATTTAAAAATTGAAAATTTTAGTTTATATGGAATGTTCAATGATTCTTTATTTGGAAAAATATGTTTAGGACAATATATTCCTATTAATCAATTTTATTTAATTAGATGTTATAATTTAAATATTGAAAAATTCCTTATTGATATTGGTTTACTTTTAGAATTTATAGTTGAAAATTTTATTTTTTTTCCTAAATTAGATTTTATACTTAAAACAAATGAAAATTATTTTTTAATTAATAATTTCCAACAATTTGAAGGAGGATATTTGTTTTTTCATTTAAATAGATATAAAATTTTCAGTGAAGAAATTACTCAATTTTATTCTTGTCAAATTGCTTTAATTATAAATTATTTTCATAAGAAAAATATTAATTTTTGTGGAATGACACCTGAAAATTTTATATTGGATAGAAATGGTAATATAAAATATATTAATTATGAAATTAATAATGGAAAAATTGAAAATAAGGATTTTTCTGAAAAATTTGAATTTCAAAAGCCTGATGAATATAATTTAATTAAAGATGATTGGTATAATTTAGGAGTTTTTATTTATGAAATGTTAATGAATATTCCTCCTTTTTATAATAAAGATGGAAAATTAAAATTTAGTAAATTAATTTCTATTTCTGATAATGCTAAAAACTTATTGTTAAAATTACTTGATAAAAATAATAATAATAGAATTAATGATATTAGTGATTTGGAAAATGATAATTTTTATAAAAATATTAATTTTAAAGATGTTTTAGAAAATAAAATAGAACCTAAAATTAAACCTTTTGAACAAATAAGTGAAGAAGAATTAAATAAAGAACAATATAATATATCTAATTTTGATATGCCTGATGAAGACATTAATGATAATGAAGATATTGAACATTAATTTATAAATATATATTTATTATACATTTAATTTAATTTAAAAATAATAATCATGAGATTTTTACTTTTATCAATTGAATATAGGTTTTTATTTGTCATTAAATATATTATAATTGTTTTTTAAATTACATTTCATTATTTAAGTCAAATTCTTTAAGAAAATAATTTGAAATGTTTGAATATTAATTTGAATTTCACTTTTATTTCTTAGATTATTTCTTTATATATTAATATCTAAATTATAAAAAGTAGAAAATATGACTAAATTTATGTATTCTAAGTCTACACTAATTAATTATATATTTTGAATAAACATTTTTTGAAAAATGATTATAATAGGTTTTTTTATTTTAATAAATTTTTATTTCCAATATTTTTTATTATATTTTAAATGAGATTCTTTAGGAAAAGGTTGGTTTGTTATTTTTGTTTTTTGATTTTTTGTTCTGTTTTCTTTTGGATTATCAAATAAACTTAATAAATTATTTTTTTTAAATGGATTTATATTATTTTTATATATTTGATTTAACGATTTATTAGTAGAATTAAATGTACTATTTATATTTGAATTTGAAGAACTAATGATTTTTTTTTTAATTGAATTTGAAAAAGTATTTTTTTTAAGTAAATTTATTTGTTTTTTCATTTTTAAAATTGAAAGTGCAATATTATTATTTTTTTTATTTAAAAAAGTATTATTTGATTTTTCTTTATGAATATTATTTCTACTTATATTTTTCTTTTGTTCAATTTTCTTTTTTTCATTAAATTTATTATCTAAGATAACAGTAACATTTGGAGTAATAATTTTATTTTTAATTAAACTAGAATTTATTTTATTTATAGAAGTATTTGAATAATTATTTGGTGTAGTATATTTTAATCTATTTTTTAAATTTTTATTCTTTATTAATTTTTGACTTAATTTTTCACATTCATACTTTTTTCTATTTGTAATTGGATTACTTTTTGAATTTCTTTTTAAAGAATTATTTTGAGATATGTATTTTTTCTTTTTAATTGAAATAAAAGTATTATCTTTATATTTAATATTATTATTCCTACTTTTTTCTAATTTTTGATTTATTAATTTATTTGATTTCTTTTCATTTGATATTGATTTACTTTTTATATTTTTATTAATAAAATTAATAGGAAAAAGTTCAATATTATTTTTTCCTATTTTTTTAATACTTTTTGATGTTGTAACTGACACACTATTTTTTTGATTATTATTTATAGTTTTCCCATAATTTAATTTTAATTTATTAATTTTTTTTTGTGATGTTGAATGTGCTTTTTTATTGTTTATATTTTGTTTATGAATAATAATATTTAAATTTTGAAAATTTAATTTTGAATTTTTATTTATATAATTTCTATTTGATTTTATTTTATAATTATCTCTTGTTGATTTTGATGAAGAAATTGATTTTTTATTTGTAATTGAATTCTTTTTGTTTTTAAATTGATTTGTAAAATTCACTAAAGTTGATCTTTTAGGATGACTTGAGGATTTATTCTCTTTTTTTTTATTATTTATATAATTATTTTTATTCTCCTTTTTATTTTTTTTTTCTTTTATAACTTTTTCTATTTGCTTATTTAAAGATTTAATTCTTTCTGATTTAAGTAAAAAAGAAGTCTTATTTGTTTTTACTTTTAAATTATGTACTTTATTAACATTTTTATTTTTATTTTTTTCTTTTAAATAAATATTAATGGAGCGAATTCGATTATTTAATTGAATATTTCTTGATTTACCAGGAATAATATTTGGATCATTTAACGAATTATAAGTATTTTTTAATAGATTTAAATTATCAGATTTTTTTTTTAAAGTAAATAATTTATTATATAAATCTTGATATTTAAAGTGTGCTCCATATTCATATATATTTTTATTCTCTTTTTCTTCACTAAAATTATCCTTTTCACTTATTATATTAATGTTTTCTGACATTTGAGAAAATTAATCAAATTATTTTTAAACAAAATTCAAAAAAAATTTAAATTTATAAATAATGACTTAATATTTAAATATTTGATATTACAATCATTTAAAAATATATAATTTAATTATTAAAGAGCATATATCTTTATTATCATCAAGTAAATTATGTAAATAATAAATTCCTTAAATCCTCTTTAAATAATGAAATCAATTATTAAATAGCAAATTATTATTAATAATTTCTTATAAATAAATATAATATTTTTTTTAATTATTATTTTTAAAGAATATAAAAAAAGATTAAAAATATTTATTTCAATTAAAACAATATTTTTTTTACTTAATAATTAATAAATTTGTTATCTAATTTTTTTTATAACTGTTATAACAGAATTATTCTGTAAATTAAGTCCACCAATACATTTAATTTTTTTTTCTTTTTCATCAATTTCTGTTTTTTTATTTGTAAATAAGCTAACATTTAATGCATGAGTATAATCAACAATAGCAACATCAAATAATAATGAAATAGGAGAAGTAAAATTAAAATTATGAGTAATATATTTTTTTTCTGTTTCTGTGATTTCAGGATAAAAGAAAGTTAAAATTAAATTATCAGTTTTATATAAATGTTGATAATATTTTTCAACAGCTTTAGTTACATTAATACAAGATTTATTTAAATAATTAGATATTTCTTTATTTGATAATTTTGGATTATTTGTCATTAATCTAAATAATTCAAATTTATTTATATCATAAAATTTATCTAATAGATTTTTTCTTAATAAAGTTTTATATATTTTTTCACTATTACAATTTATTAAATTTTTATTATTTTGATTTATATTATTAACAGTCATACATCTTTTCATTTCTCCTATTCCATCAACTTCAACTGTTTTATTATCTTTTTGAAGAATATTATTTTTATCAATGTTAATATCAATATTTAAATTATTTAAAGAGTCTATTGATAATTTATCAAATCCTATATTAGTTAACATTTCATCTTTATATTGTTTTATACAGTTAAGAATTTCATTATATTGTTTTTTATTAAGTTTCAAATAATCTCTTTCAGATATATATTGAATGTTATTAGTTATTCCTTGATAATCTAAAAGACATAAACTATCAATTAAAATTTTAAAATTTGTATAATCTAACCTATTTGAATATTGAATATTTTTATTTATGTTATTAATAGTATTTGATAATTTATTTATTTCATTTCCAAAGTTAACATTAAGACTTTCATCAAAAAAACGAGAATTCATTATTTTATTAAGAGAATTTTTTTTTCTGAATATTTTCAATAAAATTTCTTGATTATAATAATTAGTTGATATTTTTTTTATTTTTTTAGGGTAAAATTCAATATCATCTAAACTATCAATATCATATTTTATTGTTTCTAAAGAAATATCCAAGTCATTTGATTTTATAGAATTTGCATTACTTATTCTTTGATTATATTCTTTATTTTTTGTAATATTAATTTTATGCTTTTTCATTTCAAGTAATGATTCTTGAAAAACATTATTGCCTCCTAATCTTATAGTTATCATTTTTCTTTTTTAAAATTATTTTATAAATATGATGGATCGCAAAAAAATAATAATAATAATAATCTCTCCTTTAAAAGAATATATATGAAAAAAGTATCATTATCTTTAATTAAGAATATTAAATATCAATATATTTTCTTCTATTATTTCTTCATGTTCAAAAATTCAAATTTTATTCCTCATCTTAATATTTTCTTTTATTAAATAATTATACAAAATTTAGATTATAAAAAACAAGTATTTTAATATATTTTTTAAGCATTACATAAATTATGAAGTAATTTGATATTATTCTTTAAATAATATTAAGAATTGATTAATTAATAGATTAAATATGAAGTGAAAATTCAAAGATGAATCTTTATCAAATAATATTCAAGAAATAATAACTACAAATTTATATTATAAATATCTTATTAAAATCAAAAAAAAGAACAAGTTATTATTGGTATTATTTATATATATTAATTGATTTTGATTACTTACTTTTTTTATGTAATCTCAAAAACAATTTTCCTTTATTTATAAAAGACAATTATTAATAATTAATGAAAATAAAAGATTAAGAATCATTGATTATTTCAAATTTTTATATAATTTATGAATAATAATAAAATATAATCACTTATTAAAATACATGAACCAATATTAAATAATATCATCTTAAAAGAAATAATCAAAACTAAATATATAAATAAATTAATCTTTTAAAAAACGTACTTCAGATTTAACAACATTAAGTAATTTTAAATCTTCAAAATTAAATGTATCCTTAATTCTAATATATCTATAAGAATTAAAAATATCATCCATATCATCTTTTCTTAAATTTTTTCTATTAATCATAATTTTTTCTCTTTCTTTATATTTAATTTCTTCTCCATCATTCCCAATTTTAAAAGGAGTTTTAGAAATAAAATCAAAAAGCATAATTTGATCTTTATCAAAGAAACAATATTTTAATAAATCAACTTCTTGCATTTTTTTAATAAAATTATATATATCCATATAATAATGAATTCTAAATTCTGCAGATTTAATTGCATTTTTTCTTCTTTTTTGAGTTTTAGAACAACAAAATAATACTGAAGCAAAAAAATATTCTGAATAAGATAAAGGGAAAATTTTTATTTCTTCATTTTTTTCTAATTTATTTGAATTTTCATTAATTAAATTATTATCATATATATGAATTTGATTAATATCATTAATAATATCATTTGTATCTTCTCCTATTTTTTTTGATGAATCTTCTATATTTAAATTATTATTTCCCTTCTTTATTGTTATACTTCTTCCATATCCTGGTTTTTGTTTTATTATATTTATTAAATTTGATTTTGATCTTTTTTCTTTTATGAAATAATTATTTTGTTTATTTCCTTCATAAAAAGATCTTTTTTTCTTTATTTCAGAAGATAAATTTAATTCTTTTTCATTTTCACTTTTAATTTCAATTTCTTTATCTTCGTCATCAAATTTATCATCATCAATTAAATTTTTGGAAACTGTTTTTTGAGTTCCTAATTTATTTTTAACAACAGGAATAGATTCTCGATTTTGAAGAATAGAAGTAATTTTATTATTTTTTTTATCTAACATAAATAAATTAATAAAATAAGAAATATCATTATATTTACTTCCTTTAAAAGCAAGCATATGATTCATTAATTTATTATCAATAATTTGTCTTTCAAACTTCCCAACTAAAGTAAAAATAAATAATAATAAAATTCCAATAAAACCTGCAATTTCAGCAATAAATTCAGGTAATTTTTGATAATTTCTTTGCAATTGATATATTTTAGATGAAGATTGAATTATAAATTGACCAATTAACCTATCTGAATTTAATGCTCTTGATGAAATATATTTAAATGAATCTGATGACATATCAAATACTGAATTTATTTTCTTTTCAGGCTTTCTTATTATTAAATTTTCATCTGTTGAATATTCTAATGATGATATAAATAATCTTGTATATTTAATATAATTAAAATCTATTGGTTTAAATATATAGTTTAAGTTTTTTGAAATAAATTGAGTTTTATTTTTATAATCAAATGAAGTATCCATAAAATAAATTGACATTTCTAAAGGATTTTCATTTAAAAATTTTTTTGTTTCTTCTATATTATTTAAAGCATATTCTGAAAGAGAAAGATTTAATCTTAAAAATCTAAAATAAAAATCAGTGTATAAACCATTTAAAGTAAAATTTAAATCATTAGTTAAAATAGGGCATAACATAGTATTTAAATCATTTGAATAAAAAACATAATCAACCATATTTCCAAAATCTTCTTTTTCACATGTTTTTAAATTAATCTTTGTATCAAAAAATTCTCCTTCATTATCACCAATCCAATCAATTAATTCCATTGAATAAGTAAAATAATCTTTATTAGGAAATTTATATATTCCTCCATTTCCAAATTTTTGAAGTCCAAAAGCAAAACTAAAATTAATATTTTTTAAATCAATTAAAGGATCATTTGAAACAATTTTAGTTGAATAAATAAATTCTACATTATTTCTTCTAAAAAATTCCCAAGAACAATAAAATATATAAAGCAATGATATTAATAAAGAAATTATAAATAATATTCCTCCTATAAAAGAATGATATCTATATTCATTATTTATTGTAAATGTTATTGCAGAACCTAAAAAGTCTAAACGTTTAATAAATTTTTTCACACAGTGTAATGTACATTTTCCCATATTTTTGTTGATATTATTTAATAAGAATAAAAGTTTTAAAAGTTATTATTTATTTAGATGAAATTTTTTATTTTTATTTTAATTCCATTTAATTATTTTTTTGAAATTATTTAATGGAGTTTGTTTAAATATTAAATTTTAACCTATGATAGATCTCAAGATTGTTTTTCCAAATATTTCAAATATTGTTATAATTTAAAGTTTTTTATCTTAAATAAAAAACAAATATACACCTAAATGGGTTAATTTCTATTCATACTTTATTTCATACAAATAGACTTTTTATCTATTTGTATATATGAAAGAATAATATAATTAAAAAAAATATTTTATATATATATTCTTAAGATTCAATGATAATATTATTATGTTTTATAATCCACATTCAAATTTAAAAATATGATTTAATTAACTGATTTTCATGTTATTATTAAATAAGATATAATTATTTCCATTTCGATTGTTTCAAGTAAAAAACTTTTACTACTTTTTCATTGTCAAAAAAGTGAAACTAAATATTTAAATATTTATAAAGAAGAAATTAATAATTTTTCTTATTTATATTTTTATAAGTATTCTGATTTCATATTTTTTTTATAAATTTTTTGTTGTTTTTTTTTTAAATAATAAAAAGAATTAATGAAAGATAAAGAAACAATAAATTCATCAAGAGCAATTTTATTAATAAAAGTAGCAAATGAATTATTTAAATTCCGTAAATATGAAACAATGAAAATAAACAGTATATCATTATCTAAAATTGATGAACAATATAATTTTAATAATTTTGAAATGAATTTTCAAAATCCAATAGAAATAGGAAAATCAATGACAGGAATATCAAGATCATATTTTAATGTAAATAAAAAAAAAGAAAAACAAAATATAAGAGAAAGAGAAAAAAAATATTCATATAAAAGACCAAAATTTTTATATAGAATAGGAATGAATTCATCAAATATTTTAAATATTATTAATCAAATAAATGATATAGATTTAAATAAAATAAGAAAAAGAAAAGTAATTTCAGAAGCAAAATTTAAAGAAATTGAAACACCATCAACAAACAATAATATATTTGATTCACAAGAAAAAACTTTACTTGAAGAACAAGCTTTAAATTATTTAAGAGATTTAGCAAAAAATTTAAAAGATATAACTCAATGTAGAAATAATAGAAAAAGTATGAAAAGTTCTAAAACAGTTAGATTAAATTTTTACGATAAAGAAATTAATGAAAAAATAAAAAATACAAAAAATGAAAAAATTAGTTCTCAAATAAAAGCTAAAAGTAATGAAAATATAATAGAATTAATTAAACCTAGTAAGTTTAAATCTTCAAGTCAAAATACTAATAATTATAATATAAATCAATTAAATATGAATAGATATAGTGTTGTTTATGTTAGTAATTTTAATGAAAAAAAAGTTGAAAGTATTATGTTTCAAAGTGAAAATGAAAATAAAAAAAAAAATGTAAAGGATGAAAATAATGAGGAAACATATTTAAAAAAAAACTTTAGTAAAAAAAAATCTATTGTATTTTTATTACCTGAAGAAAAAGAAGAAGATGAAAATATTTTAAAATAAAAGATTGAAATTAATTATAAATTATATTCTTTAATTCAAAATAAAAAAATGTATCATAAAAAAAGGAATTATAAAGTTCCTTTATTTAATAAGTATTGGATTATACTTATTTTCATTTATATAAAAAATTAATTAGTTTTTATAATATCTTATATATTTAATTTCTATATATTTTAATCTTATTTTTTAAAATAATAATAAATTAAATTTATAAAAAATGTCGTTTGTAAATTCCGATTCAACAAATTTATTTTCAAAAGAAATAATAGATGAGTCTCAAAAATATGAGAAAAAAAATTCTTCTCAAATGTCAATAGCACGTTCTCTTTTTTTAAAAAAAGGAATAATATTGAATATAAATCCAAATGATGAAAGTATTCATTCAGGTTATTGGGATTTTAAAAATTTTAAATTTAATAAAAAAGTAGATAAAATAGGAGAAGGCACTTTTGGTGAAATATATTTATCATTTCATAAAAAAGATAATTCAAAATATGTAATTAAACTTATTCAAAAAGAAAAATTAAAAAAAATGGAATGTCCTTTAGATTTAATATATAAAGAAATATACATTCAATTGAAATTTAATCATCCAAACATAACAAGATTATTTTCCTTTCATGAAGATAAAGAAAATATATATATGATATTAGAATATTCAAATAACGGGAATTTATTTTCAAAAATTCGTTTTCAAAAATTTTTATCAGAAGATGAAGCATTTATATATTTTATTCAAGTAGTAAATGCAATAAATTTTTTACATGAAAATGGATACATTCACAGAGATATAAAACCAGAAAATATATTATTAGATAGAAATAATAATGTTAAATTATGTGATTTTGGTTGGTGTACGAAAATATCAGAAAATCAAAAAAGAAAAACTTTTTGTGGAACAATAGAATATATGTCTCCTGAAATTATTTCTAATGAAAATTATGATAAATGTGTTGATATTTGGGCTTTAGGTATTTTATTATATGAAATGTTACATGGCTTTTCTCCTTTTAAATCTAAAAATATAAAATTAAATTATGAACAATTAAAAGAAGAAATTTTTAATAATATTGAAAATGGTAGTTATGTTATTTATAAAGAAAAAGAATTATCTAAAGAATGTGTTTCTTTAATTAGAAAATTATTAGAAAAAAATGATGAAGAAAGAATAAATGTTAAAGAAATTTTTCCACAACCTTGGGTGAGAAAATATGAAAAAATTAAAAAAAAAGAATTGATTAAATTTTATAATGAAAGAAAAAAAAAAGAAAAAGAAAAAGAAAAAGAAGATAATGATAATTTAATTTTATTTCATAATAAAATTGATAATAATAATATTTCTCATATTGAAATTAATTCTTCTATAGATGATAGATTCTTTGATGATAGTAAATTTATTGATTATTCTTTTTTAAGAGAAATTGAAGAAATTAGAGAAAAAGAAAAAGAAGATAGAAAAAAAAATCAAAATAATGATTTAATTAATGCTTTGCAAATTTTTGATAATGTTGATGAAAAAATTAAAGAAAATAAAACTAAAATTGTTAACAGACCAAAAAAATCTTTTTTTGAAAATTTATTTCAAAATTTCTGTTGTGAATTAAATCAATAAATATGTATTATAAATATAAATTAATTTTTTTATTATTCAATTTTAAAATAATTAAAAGAACAATTAATTTTTTTTAATTTAATAATGAATAATCAATTAGAAAATATATTAATGTTATTAATAAATGCTTAAGATTTATTAAGATTATAAAAGATATTTCTCAAAAGATATTGTTGATAATATTGAATAAAATTATAATTAACAATCTAATAAATATTTCTTATTTAAAAAGAGTTGAAAATTAACTTTTTTTTGTAAGATTAAAATATTATTAAAAAACGGAAACAAAGATAATATAAATAAAAAGAAAAAAAATGCAAAAAAATTATAATAATCAATTAATTATAAATAATAATTTTTATATATATTTTTTTATGATATTTCTATTAAATTTATATATTTAATTTAATCTTCTCTGACTCTTATATTATTTTCAAATATTTAATTTGTTTAATTATTCTATTCATTTCAATATTGAATTAATATTAATATTAAAAGGATTCTCTTTTAAATGTAATTTTTTTTGTTCATATTCTGCTTTATGTTTTTTAACAAAAGCTCTTAAAACTCCAACTTTATCATTTTTATGTTCAGTAAAATTAAATCCAAATAATTTACCAATTCTTAATTGAATTAAATAATCATCTAAACTTTTTTTACTTATTCCAATTTTATCTGCTGCTTGTTCCAAAGTAAATTTATATTTAGTTAAATTACCTTTTTCATCTTTATCATAAAATCCATTATATAAAGTTTTCCACATAAAAACTTTTTTAATAATATAACCGATTTTCCTTTCTTTTGCTCTTTTAGATTTTGAATTAAAATAATTATGAGAATTACTTTCTTCAATATTTTCAATATCATCTTCTATTAAATCCATTCTTAAAACATTTTCTTTTTTTATAATTTGTCTTAATCTAATTCTAATATAAGTAATTGAATTATTTGAAGAATTATTATAACCAATTAAAACGATTTTATCTAAAGGATATTTACCTAAATTTATATAAGTATTTGTTTTATTATCATATTCACAATAACTTATAGCAAAATTTTCTAATGAAATTTGCTTTGATAAACCTTCAATAATATCATTAAAAGAAATATGATTTTCATCAATTATTTTTGTTGAGATTTGAGTATTAAAAGATATATTAGTATAAGAATAACTAACATTTACTAAACATTTTAAATAATGGGATGTCATTTTTATTTATGAATTAATAATAATTAAAAATATATTTTAATATTTATAATATTAAATTACTTTTATTTAATCTTCATTATGAAATCATTGAAATATACTTATATACAATTCTCTTATCCACTAAATCAGTTGGCATTTGAATATTATAATTTGTTATATTTTTTACTTCTCCTTTTCCTTTATATTCATATATTTCATTTACTAAATCATCATTATTCTCATTATAATATTCCATATAACCATTATTATTAAACATTCTTTGATAATTATTAAATAAAACATAAAAATTAGTTTTTTTAAATCCTTGAATTCCTCCTTTTCCATAAGGATGTCTTAAAATTAATAATCCACATTTTTTAACTATAATATCTGATCTTAATTCTTTATTATCCTCATATGTTATTGTATTTTCCTTATTTTTATTACAACAACAACAAAAAATCCTATTAATATTTTGTCTAAAAGAAAAAATATCAAATGCATATAAAATTATAAATGTGAATGTTCCTATACAAAGTGATAAATAAAAAGGAGACATAAAATATTTATCAATAAAAATTTAAAAAAATAATTTTTTTTTATTAAATTTTTTCATATTAAAATTATAAAATTTAACTAAAGTTTTTCATTCAATATTTATTTATTTATATATTCAAAAATAATTTACAAATATATATTTATATTGATTTTGAATGAAGATTATTGTTATAAATCAAAAACACTTTTTATATTTATTTTAATCTAATATACAACTTAAATAAAAATATATATTCTCAACCAAAATTAAAGAGAAATATTTAACTAATTTCTATTATTAATCAACTAAACTTAATTTTCCATTTCTTTTAGAATGTTCACATAATTTAGAAAATATAGGTTTTTTAAAACTATTAAAACTATTAAAACTAGAATCTAATCTTTTATCGAATTCATTATTTACGTTTTTGATTTTAATAGTAAAATATTTTCTTGTATTATTTTTTTTATCAATAATATCATTACTTAAACCAAATAAAGAATTTCTCTGAGGAATATCTTTTATATTTGATTGAATAAGAGTTGGAAAATCATTTATTGAATTTTCTATTGATGAATTACTTATTATACTTCGATTGAAATTTTGTTTACAATTATCTATTGAATTTTCATTCGATTTTTCTTTTATATTTATTAATGATTTTAAATTGTTTTTGCTTATATTATATGATTCTTCTGTAATTACATTTGCTTCAAGAGATTTTATTTTTCCATTTTCAATACAAACACAATTTCCCATTTAGATATTAATCTTTTATATTTAGAATAAAATAATTATAAACATATTAAATATGTGTTTTCTTAAATTCATATTTACAAAAATATTAAATTTATAATGTTTTTACAATTAAAATAAAATAATATTCTAATATAACTACTAAAAAAACTTAAAAATATTTAAAAAATAAAATTAAATATTATTTTCTACTTCTAATTACAACGCTTCTTGATAATACTGAACTTTCTTTATTTACTTTAAACCTAAAAATTTCAGTAAAAACATTAGAAGATCTCATAGCACAAAGGGAAACATTATCACTACGAATAATAAATTGTCCTTCATAAATATCTTCATCAATTCTTTTTAAATAATTAAATTTTCTTCCATCTAAAACACAAACAACAGAAGCTCCTTTAACTTTAACTTTAAATTTAACATCACTTTCTTTTCTTAAAAAACTTACTTTAGGTTCTATTATATAAGTATTATCATTATCAAAACAAATTTTTTTATTAATTTTACTTGGAAATATTTTATTATAATCGTATATTATTTTTGGTTGATAAACATCAGAATTACTTCTTCTTATTATTTTAGGTAAATTTGATATACTTAAACTTTTATTATTATTTAATTTACTTTTTTGGAATTTAGGAAAAAAAAAATTTTCATAAATTCTTATTTTATATTCTAAGAAAGGAACTAAAACAATATCATTTGAAGAATTTGATCTAATTAATATTTCTAATATATAATCTCCAAATTTTGGAAATGTTGGTTCTATATTATAATAATCATTATCTTCATCAACTGCATATTTTACTTCTCCTATTTTATCTTTTCCATTTGATTTAAATAAATTTGCTTGAATTATTCCTTCTTCAACTTTTAATTTAATTAATATTTTTTTCTTATTTGTTTTTATAAAAGGAAAATCTTCAGTTAATAAAATAATATTATATTGATAAAAGGCATTATAAAATTTTCCATAATCTATTAATTTTCTTTTAAAGAATTGTTTGTCAGTTATAATTTTATCTATTTTTTGATAACTATCATCAAAAGGTTTATGAGTCATAATTAAATATTCAGGTATAGTTAAAAAATAATAAGGATTAAAATAATCAATTTCTTCATTACTATTTTTAGGAATAATATAATTTAATCCTCCTGAACTAAATACTAAATCAATAAAATACCATTCTCCTTTAATATATATTGCTTCCCAACAATGATTAATATTATTATTATTATCAACATTAATAATATTCTTAACATTTATTTTTGGAATTAATCTACAATAACCTTTTATTCTTTTAAATCTTAATTTTTTTTTTTTACAAAAATACTCAAAATAATTACAAAAGCCATTACTTAAAGCTAATTCAGTTTTAAATAAATTATAAGGAGATTGTTCATATTTATTATTTCTTCTTTCTTCAAATCCTTTTATATCATATTTTATAGTTTGACTTATATAATAAACTATCATTAAATAAGAATCTAATTCACTATTATTTCCATTATATTTTAATATATAATTAACAGTATCATCTAAATTTGATTCTTTTTTTAAAGGAATTGATTTATAAAATTTTTGAAATTTTTCATTTTTAACAATATCTTTAATATATTTTATTCTTTCTTTAATTTCAAATGGTATTCCATTTCCTTTTTTATGATTTGGAACATAAATTCTTTCTGGAGATTTTGAATGTGATCTTGATGATTCTCTTGATTTATAATAAGCAGTTAAATTAAATTTTTTATTAAAAAAACCATTAAATTTAGATAATTTTAAAATTGAATCTCTTGAGTTTTTTAATTTAAATTGTGGTATTGTTGATGATAAAATATTTGGAGTACTATTTGTTTTTGATAATTGTATTTCTTGATTTATTTGATTTATTTTTTCCTTTTGTTTATTATTCATTTTTTATTTTTTTAAAATTGATATAATAGAATAAATAAATTATAATTCATTAAAAAACATTTAATTTAAGATTTATATATTTATTTTTGGTCTTTAATTTGATTTTCTTTTACTTTTTTTAATTCTGTTTTATACAACCAAATTAGATAAAATATTACAATTGAACTCATTATAAAGAAAAATATAAAATTTCTACAATTTATTTTATTAATTTCATGTCTTATTGAATTTCTTATACTATTATATTTATTTACTATTTGATTTCTTGGATTTTCATAAACTTTAAATTTAATATTTTCATATGCTTTAATTAATGTTTTTGTGAAAAGTGCATTATCAGAAAATTCAGAAAATAAATTAAAAATCCTTTGAAAAGAATTAGGTCTATTTATTCTATATTTTTCTTGGGAATTATCCTTATCTAAAGTTGCAGTATTTATTATTTTATTTTTAGGTGTTGTATCAATAATATCTAATTCATTATCTTCATTTTTATTATTATTTCTTTTTTTCATTCCATTATTATTTAAAGTAATTTCACCATTTGTATTTATTTCATTTATATCTTTTTCTTCATTATTGTCATTTTCATAATTTTCAATATCATTATCATCATTAAAGAAAATATATCCTTCTTTTGATTTAGGAAAAGAATCTGTATTAATTTCTTCTAAATTAGATTCAAAATTATTATTATTATTTATTTCTTTTTCATCTTCTTCTTCTATATTTTTTTCTATTTCTTCATTGATGTTTAAATTTATTTCTTTTTCTTCATTTATATTTAAATTTGTTATTTTATCTTCATTTAATTCCATTTCATTTTCTTTTTCTTTCTTTTTTTCTTTATTTGTTGTTCTTTCATTATTTATAAATAAATTTTCAAATAAACCAGAACCTTTTTTTATTTTTTTTTCTTCTTTTTTTTCTTCTTTTTTTTCTTCTTTTTTATCTTCCTTTTTATCTTCTTTTTTATCTTCTTTTTTTTCTTCTTTTTGTTCAATATTATTTTTATTTTCTTTTTCTTCTTCTATCTCATTTTCACTATAATTTAATTTAATTTCTTTTCCAATTCTTAAATTTTCTATCTGTTCTTTATAAAAGTCTAATATTCTTTTTTTATCATTAATTTTATTATTTAATTTCCTTTTATTTTCAGGAATTCTAACATATTGACATTCAAATTCCATTTGTGAAATTGACCTTTCTAACTCTTGAATATTAGTTTCAAGTTCTTTATTTATAATTTCAAATTTATCTTTTATTAATATATATTTAATATAAAATTTTACCTTTTTTTTTCCGCTTTTGACTAATATTAAAAAGTAAATCTTTTAATTTAATTGATGATTCATCAAAATTTTTTTCATAAATTTCAAATAACTTAGACATATAAAAAATATTTAATTCAAATAAAATAAAAAAAATAAATAAAATATATTATAAATAATATAAAAATAGAAATAAAAAAATCTAAGAATTATAATAACATATCAAAATATATTAATTAAAAATATTTCTCTTCTTTTTCTATGCATTATTCAAATATATATATTTATAGCACCAGGAGTATTGTCATTTAATCCTATATTTTTCTCATCAAAATCAGGATCAATAATTTAATAATTTCTTTTCATATATTTAATTCCATTTTAGAATAATAGGTATATTAAGTTTTTATTTTCTTCGCAATAAAGCTATTATAATATTATTCAAGAAAAAATAATAATGCTTTTATAGGAAATTTTAGTTCATAAATCCTTTGAGATATTTTATTTTTATATCTTTGATATAAATATAGGACTGATTTAATAGAATTGTCTGAATTTTTAAAAATAAAAGATGGGAATGTTTTAACTGATTTAAAATATGATTTTATGAATATAATAAAAATATCATTTTAAAAAAGAGAAGAATATTCTTAAAGTAAATATTATAGAAAAAAATAGAAAAAGGAAGATAAAAGGAAAAAAATGAAATGAAAAAAGAAATTAAAAATGAAAAATGAATTCTAAATAATTCAAATAATTTCAATAATTTTTGAAATTATTACATGTTATTAAGTAAAGAAGAAAGTTATTTTTTTCTTCTTCTCTTAATCTTCTAAAATTTCCAAAAGTCCGTTAAGTAAAAATTTATTCATTTCACATTAAATATAATAATTAAAATATAGGAAAAATTTAAACTTAAAATTAAATATGATAATCAAAATTTTAAAGGGTTTCCTCATGATAAAATAGATAATGAAATATTATGGCTAAAATATATATTTCTTTCATTTTAGGACTTATCATTAGATTAATAGTTAAATATGTTTTATTCAATTAATATCATTCTTGATATAATAATCTTAAAAAATCTTTAAATAAAAATATATAATTATCTTAATATTTAGATTTATAATATTAAATAAAGAATTAAAATTTTAATTTATAAATTTATTATTTTTTAATTTAGAAAATGTCTAATAATAAAGATAAAAAAAAATTAAAAAAAGAAGAAACAGAAGACGAAGAAGAATATGAAGAAGAAGAAGAAGAATATGAAGAGGAAGAAGAAGAATATGAAGAAGAAGAAGAAGAAGAGGAAGAGGAAGAAGAAAAACCTAAAAAAATTATAAATCATCCTCAAAAAAATACAGCAATTAAAAAAGAAGTTGAAATTAATGATAATTCTCAAATAAATATTAATCAAAAACCAAATATCAATATATCTAATAGAAATTTAATTAATAATAATAAAAGTATAATTGATAGAATTAATTTAAATAAATCTGTTGCTTTAAATAGACCAACTGCACTTATTCAAAATTTAAATTCAAGTTTAAATAATTCTCTCAATACTTCAATTAATAATTCATTAAATAGAATACCTATTAAACTAAATCAAAAAGAAATAAATGAAAAAAGAGAAATGATTAGAAGAAGAATTAATGAAAAATTAATTAATAAAAATATATTAAGAGATGATAATAATAATATTAATAATCAAAATGAAAAAAAAGATAATCAAAAAAAAAATATCATTGAAAAAAAGAATGATAATCAATTTAACAATATTATTGAAAATAAAAAGGTTCTTGAAAGTATAAATAAAAAAATAAACGAAAAAAAAGAAAGTTTATTAAATGAAATAACGAAAGAAAATGAAATTGAAAACAATTTTAAAAAAGAAACAAAAATTAAAAAAGAAAGAAAAATAAAAGGAAATAAAGGCTTTGAAGATTATATAATAGATGGGATTGAAATAGAAATAATTAAAAAAGTAAATGATGAAAAAGAATTAAAAGCAAATGGAGTTGAAGTAGAAAAATTTTATTATAATGATTTAAATGAAATAACCAAAGAAAAATTAAAAAATAAAGGAAGAAAAACAAGTAAACAAATGAAAAAACCAAAAATGAAAAATTTAAATATAAATAAAATAATAAATAATAGAGAAAAAGAAGTAAATAATAATAATCAAATTCAACAATATAAGAAATTAGATATTAATAATAATCAAAATATTAAGAATAATATTTATCAAATTAATAATCAAAACTTAGAATATTCAAGAAGTTATAAAACTTTTAGAAACAAAAAGCCAAGATTTTTTCAAAAAAATGTTCAATATTATAATCCTAAATTTTATAGTAGAAATATTAAAAATTTTAATTATGATGATAATCAAAATTTTAATACTTATTATGGTCAAATGTCTTCAAGAGGTTATAATTCTTTTATTAGCAATGATTTAAATAATTATTATAATAACAACAATAGATTTTCTAATATTAAAATGACTTTTAGAAATAATCCTGTTGTTGTTAAATTGAGAGGAGGAACTAAAATAATTTTAAAAAATGATAAAAGAATGAATCATAATCATAATTAAAAAGAAAAAAAAATGTATCAAAAAAGTAAATCAAAAACATTTATTTTATTTTATCTTATAAATTAAATAAAAAAGATAAAATAAAAAAATTAAGATTATTTCACAATATTTAATATAATTATATATCTAATTATAAAAATTAATTAATAATTTTATTTTCATTTAAAATAATTATTATCATTTATTTTATTAAAGAATATTAAAATCATAAATAATAGATTCTTTAATTGTTTTTATTCCTAATTTTTATTTCTTTTAATTATTTAAACAATATTGTTGGATTAATTATTTTTCATTTATAAATGGTTTTCATTAAATTTTATTTAATTCTTTATAAAAAAATTTTTTGAAATTTGAGAAAATGTTTGAAATTTTATATTATAAAGATTGAAACAAGCTTATTTTTTTCTTTATTTAGTTCTTATAGAAATTTAGGCATTAGAAGAATTAGAAATTAATAAATTGAAAGGAAATATAATTTATCACTTGAATAATTTTTCACTACATTATATTTATTTTTATAAAATTTCATTTTTATAATTAAAAATTCGAATTTAGAACAATTTTTACTTTTTAATTTCATTTAATTTATTTTATGATATATTAAATTTCGGTTTTTTTTTAAGAACATTATTTAAAGAACTTAAAACATTACTCTTCTTTGTATATTTTTAAAAGTAATTGATTGCTTTCATTTTTATTAATTTTTCTTTTAATTTTTTATAGGTTATTTCAAAATAATTTGTTTAATTTTTAAATTAATTTAAATAGAAATAATAATTCCAATGTAATAAATAAAATTATTCTCTTTTTATTAGGTTTTTTTCTATAGATTTCATCAATTAGTTGAAAAGACATATCTTTTTTTTCTAAATTGGTTATTATTGCCAAAAATAAATGATTCTTAATAAATTAATTTAATAATTAAAAAATTATCCTGAGCCTACCTTTAAATTGTAAAAGAAAATTTGATATATGTTAATAAGAAGGAAGTATATAACAATATAAAAAATCTTTTTATATATAATATAAATTATTGATTAATTCTTTGTTATAATTGAAGTAAAATTATCATGATTACCTTCAATTTTTATTGGAAAAATATAGTTCTTCTCCTGTTAAATTTTCTTCTTTTTATATTTATTATATAAACTTATTATTTATATTTTTTTTATAAACATTTTTTTTAATTTTTTTAGTTTAAATATATATGAAAAATTTTTGTTTAATACATTAATTATACAATTTTCTTTTCCTTATTACATGATATATAGTAAATTATTATCTAACAAAAATATCAAATAAATAAAACATTTTAATGAATTTTTTAAGTTTTATGATTATGTACTCTTTATTCATCTTTTTCTTTTGATTTGGGGAAGACAATAAGATTACTTTTAATTTTTATAAAGAAAGATAAAGAAAATTTGTTTAGAAAATCCAATGCAAAATTTATATGTAATAATTAGTTTTCTAATTTAAGTTTTTATGTTTGTTTAATTATTTTTGGTTTATTAAAGAAAAAATTTCATATAAGAAATTAATACTTATTTTTATTGTTTATCCATTCATTTTTGAGATATTATATATATTATCATTGAATAATACAAATTATTTTAATCTAATAAAATAAATTTTGATGCAATTAAAAATTATTAATGTGATTTAATGAAACAAAAAAAAAATACATTTATAAGAAGATGATGATAAAAAAATTATAAAATATCTAATAAATTTAATATAATATTTTTCAAAATTAAAATAAATTAAACTAAAACCTAAAAATAAAAAAACAATGGAAGAACATGTGAAAATAATAAAGAAAAAATTAGAGCAAAAAAAATATAAAGAACATAAAAAAATAGAATCATTTGAAGAATATATAGAAAAAAGAGAATTTAAGTATGGAGAGCCAGTATATTTATGTGTATATCATTTATTTTGGATCAATTATATTTTACAAATATTTGGTTTAGGTTTATTTCACACAACAATAGAAATAAATGAAAAAGAATATTCCTTTGGTTCAACAAAAGAAGATATTCCAGGAATATTTTTAAATAAAGCAGGGGAGTTAAAGCATTTAACATTAAAAGAAAAAATATATTTAGGAAATACATTATATAAAGAAGAAAGAATATATAAATTATTATATTTACAAAGTCCTTATTGGATGGGAAGAACATATGATCCTTTTGTTAAAAATTGTAATCATTTTACTAATTTTTTTTCAAGAATATTACTTAATGGAAAAGTATATTATCCAAGTTATATTAATAAATTATCTAAATATGGAATGTTATTTGCATCCTTTTATCCTCCTATTAAAAGATTATATGGTGATTTTGCTAAAAGATTTACTAATAGTAATATTGATGTTTTTTCTCCTATTATTTTATCAAATGATAAATTAAAAAATAAGAAACAATCTAAAGATTCTTTAAATAATATTTACGATCAAAATAATTCTAAAACTTCTGTTCAAGAAGTTGAATTTAAAGATGGAAATATTATTATTAAAATTCCTGATAATTCAAAAGATGAAGATAAATTTAAATCAATTGATAATAAGAATAATAATTTAAATCAATTAAATCAAAATTCTAATTTGGATAATATTTTAAAAAATATTTTTGAATTAAATCCTTTTTTGAATAAATTTAATTATGATTATTTATTACAAAATTCAAATAGCATTTTAAAAGAATTTTTTGAAATATTAAAAGAAGCAGAAGAATCTTTAGAAAGAAAAAATGATTTAAAGAAAAGTATAGAATTGTTTCATAAAGCTTTATATATTTTAGATTTATTCATTGAAGAAAATGAAAAAATAAATCCAATTGAAGAAATAGAATTTAATAAAATGTTTGATCAAGAATCATTCACAAAAATTAAAAAAACTACAATAAGTATGTTTATCAAACAGAAAATATTACATGAATTATTTTATATTTATTATCTTCAAAAAAATATTAATGAAATGGAAAAAACTGTGTTAGATATGTTATTAATAGATAAAAATGATTATTTTGCAATATTTAATTTTTCTTATGTTAGATATAAACAAGTTAGAATCCCTGAAAGTGATGAATTATTAGGAAATGCAATTGACCTTTCAAAAAGCACAAATAATAAAAGTTTTGAAAGAGCTTTACATAATTTTGAAGGTATTCTTAATATAAATTAAATTAATATAATTATTATATATATAATTTAAAAAAAATTTTTAAGTGAAATAATTCATTTGATGAATCTGATAATGAGAAATATATTTATAAAGAAATATGTAAGAATTATATTATTGAATGCTTTGAAGGGAATAATAATATATATCATATAGTGAAAAAAAATGGAATATCATTGGAAATGATAAAGGAAAAAAAATTATATACTATATCACAATCCCAATTTATCATTAATTTATATATAATTAATAATTATTAACTAATTAACTAAATTAATTACCTCTTAAACAAAAAAAATACAATATATCAAGGAATTTTATTTAAAGAAAAAAATTTAGCATTATTTTGACCATTTCTCCATCCCCAATCATTTGAAACAACCTTGTCTTTTGCAGCACTTATTGTTTGATTGTGGCAATCAACAATTCCACAATAAGAATCATCAGTACAAACATCACCTCCTTCTGCTTTTTCTCTGTCAACTTCTTCAAAATTTGGAACTTCACCCTCATTCCATTGTTGTGCAGTAGGTGGTCTTTCAGTTTTTCCTTCTGATTTAATTTTCAATCTTTCATCAGAAATTTTAGGAGTTCCTATATCAATTAAAGATGCTAATAATATTTCATATACAAATAAATTATTTTTCAATTCAAACGTTCCAAATTTAACATTGGGATTTCTTTTAGCTTGTCTAGATTGAAAATAAGACCAAGCTTTTTCACCGAGATTTGCTTCAGCTATTCTTAAAATTTCATTTTTAAATGCTTTAATAGTTGCCATGAATTATTTTACTTAAGAAGAAAATAGTTAAAAATCTATTTTATTACTAATTATAAAAAAAAGCAGTTATTTTATTATTTATAAAAAAAATATTTATTTATTAATTTGTAATTGGGATTGGGCTATTCCTCAATCAAACTTATTGAAATAAAAAAAGAAAGATTTTGATGAAAATAAAATAGTTAATTCAGAAAAAGATTTTATGAAAAAATGATATAAATATTTCTTTTATTAATAAAAATTTAAATAATTATAAAAATAATGTAATAAATGCTCCTTATTCTCTACTAAATTATTTAAAATAATTTAATCAAGGAAATGAAAGAGAAATTCAATTATGTTTATCTTTGATTTAGATTAAATTTAAAGGTTAAAAAAAACATAAATATAAAAAAATTATTTATCTTTATATTCAATTCTATTATTTTTTATAATTCAGAAATTAATATTCCATATATTTTACTCTTTTTAAATTTAATAAAGTTTTAATGAGTAATTTTTGAAAGAAATGATGAATTATATTATTCCTAATAAAGGAAATTATAGACAATATAAATATAATAAAAGATATCTTATTTATAAATTCATATGAATTACTTATGGAAAAATATTTGAAGAAGAAGTTAGAATGCCAATAATTCAATTAATTGTTGTCAAAACTAAAATATTTATAATATTGATGTGAAATTATTTACTTTTTTATATTCTAAAGATATGCTAAAGTGGGATTTTTTTAATTAATTATCATTTTTATTTTTCGTAAAATTATTGTCCAATTTTCTAATATAAATAAAAATATTCAAATGAGTGAAAATAGAATAAGAGAAAATAATTTAAATGATAAAAGTTCATTATTTATTTATATAAATCAAGAAAATAAAATTTTTTTATTAACTTTAAATCCAATGACTTTAGAAATTAAGGTGAACAAAAATGAAAAAAAAATAATTTCACTATAAATGAATTTATTTTAATATTAGAATCCTCAAAATTTATTGAAACTTTGATTTTTTAAACAAATTTATAAAATATTATTCATAGATTAAAAATTATAAAATTTGTCTAATTTTTTTTGGTTTTTTGTTTTCAGAGTTTTATTACTTTGTTGTAGAGTTTTAAAAAATAAATAATATATAATATAAATATAAATATAATATTAATTCTTATCATTATTAAATTTAATTTAGCTCAATTTAAAAAATAAATAACAAATGGATTATTCTTATCCTAATTCATTAAAAAAATTAAGAGCATGTATAAATTGTCATTTAATTAAAACAGAATCTCAATTTTTAAAAGAAGGATGTGATAATTGTACTTCAATTAATTTAAATGAAATTTCAAATTATATCACTTCAAATTTTAAAGGTATGATTGCTATAACTTATCCTCAAGGAAGTTGGTGTGCTAAATGGTTAAATAAAAGTAATATTATATTTTTTTAAGTTTTTTATTATTTATTAAAAAAAAATTTAGATGATTTAATTCCTGGATTTTATTGTTTAGATATGGTAACTTTTAATGAAAATGATGATAATGGAGATAATTATGAAAATGATAATGAAGAAGAAGAAGAATATTATGATAATAAAATAATTGATGACAATTGAAAGAATATTTTTTAAATTAAATGGTTAATTTTTTAAAAATTTATTATTTTTAAATTTAAAATATTTAAAAAAAAAATAATAATTTTAATTAAATTAACATTATTAAAAATTACTCTTTGAAATTCCTATTTTTGTTGATTGATTTGTTGAATTAAAGGAATTAAAATTATTATTGAAATTATTAGATAATATATTATTCATATTTTTTTTATTTTCTAATTTTTCATTTTGAGAATTTAATTCATAAATTTCTTGATTTTTCCTATTAATAATTTCATTTAAATTCTTATTTAATTGAATAGAATTTTGTATTTCATTACAATATTTTTGTTGAAGTAAATCTTCTCTTTGTAAAGCTTCATGTAATTGATTTTGAACATTTTTCATATTATCATCCATTTTTTGAATATCATATTTATTTCTTCTTAAAGCATCATTATAAGCTTTTTTCTCAGAAATATAATTAGTATTTATTTCATTTATTCTTCTTTTTAACTGTTCATTTTCATTTGATAACATTTGAATTTGTGATAAAAGATTTTGATAATTTTTAATTAAATCATTATTATCATATTGAAGTTTATTTATTGCTATTGATTTTTCATTTAATATTTTTTTAATATATGATATTGTATTTTCATAATAATCTCTTATTTTTTTTTCTTTCTTTTTATATGCTTTTATTAATAAAATTTTAAAAGATTTTGATAAATAATGACTATGAATTAATTTATTTATTCTTTCTTTTTTATTTTTAAAATTAATAATTTGATGTTTTATTTTAACTAAAAATTGTTTATAGAAAATATTTGGATATAAACTTTGGAATATTTTATTCTTATTTTTTGAATATGATTTTTCAATTGATTTTTTTTTATTATCTTTTAATTTTTCAAGAGTATAGGAATATATTAATTTTTTTCTTAAACTTGCAAAACGAGAGAAAGGATCAATTTGTGCAAGATTAAAAATTTTTTTTAAAACTAATGACATTTGAATTTTTGGTAATTTTTCTTTAAATTCTTTTATCTTTTTTTTTAAACGAATTTTTTTAAGAGAATTTTTGAAGAATCTATTAATTAAATTTTGCCTACTTTTAATATTATCTTTTTCCATTGAATATTTATGTAATTTATATGAATTTAATGCACTTTTAAAAAAGGAATTAATTAAATTTTTTTGATGTAAAATTTTAATATACATTATTTTATCCATTTCACTTTGTCCTTTTTTCCATAAATTAAAATATTTATTTAAAGTTAATAATTTTTTATTTTTTATCATATTATTTTCTTCATTTTTTTCTTCAATTTTATTAAATATATTCTTAAGACATTTTAATCCTTTTACTTTATTTTCTTTTAAATTAGAAGGTATATTACCTTTATAATTTTCATTAATATGTTTAATAAAATTTAAATAAGCTATTTTATTATTATTTTTATTTGATTGTTTGATTTTAATATTTTCAATTTCATCTTTATGAATTGCATATGTCTTTAAAATTTGAATAATTTTTTTAACAGTTTTGAAATAATAAAAAAATAAAGCTTTTTTATTATTATTTTTATATCTTTTCTTTTGATATATTTTTAATTTTAATTCCTTAATATAAATCAATTGATATAAATTTTGTTGAACATAATAAAATTTTTTTTGTAATTTATTTAACACTAAATTTTTTCTTAAAGTATCAATGGCATTACTAATTAATTTTATCCCTCTTCTATTTATTATAGCCATTTTAAATGCATTAATATTTTGTAATTTTTCAAAAGCAATAAAAGTTTTTAATTTTAATAACACATTTCTTTTTAATTCTAAATTTTTATATCCTTTTTTAATCTTTTTTTGTCTTAAAATTCTATTTTTAAAATTTTTCATAAATGTTTTCTTTAACCATCGATTTCTAAATTCTTTAATTAATATATTTAAAGGATCATTTGGATTAGGATGTTCAAAATCAATTCCATATTTTTTTTCAATACCTTCTATTTCATCATATAATTCATTAATTTTATTTAAATATAATGTATTTTGTTCTTCTAAGTTATTAATAATATCTTTTGCTTTATTAATATTTTGATTGTTAGCTAATTCATATTCAATTAATTTTGCTTTTAATCTACTTATAATTTCTAAAGCATCTTCTAATTTTTTAATTTTACTTTCATCAATTTCTTCTCCTTTAAAAGTTAACTCTTTTAAATTATAATCACTAAAATTTAATTTTGGGTTTAAAAAATTAAATTTAATTTCTGTTATTTTATCTTTATTAATTTTATTAAAAGAATCTTGATTATGTAATAAATATTTTCTAGGAGGATATTTTTCATTTAATATTGTAGTATAATTTGAATTTGCCAAAGAAGGATCATCAATTGTAAAATATTTTGTCTTTGGATATGGAGTTGGAATTTTAATATCTATTTCTTCTGTTTCATCATCTAATCCATTATAATTTATTTGATTCATTGAATTTACTTTTTGACTTATTGAAGAATTATTTATTAAATTATTATTATTATTTTTATTCATATTATATGAATATGTTCCCGAACTTTTCTTACGTTTATGTTCTACATTAATTTTTGATGAATTTGCTGTTGAATTATTTTTAACATTTTTCTTCATTAATTAAATATAAAAATAATTAAAAAACTAAAAGAAATATAATTAAAAATTTCAAAAACATAAAAAATATAAGTAAATATACGTTAAAAAAATATAAAATAAAAATAAATAAAACAACAACGAAAAAAAAATAAAAAACATAATAAAAACCCTAAAAAAAATTATATATTTTTCTTTATATTTTCCTCTCCAAGACAGCAATTAGTATTATTTTTAATAAGTTCTTCTTTTTCTTTCTGACTCATATTACTCAACCTAAAAAAAATAGAAGGATGAGTATCAGAAATTTTAGGTAATTCTATTTTAGCATTAATAACATTTAATTTTTCAATAACATGTCCAATAATATAATCCATAACTTGATTAACACCAATATTCTTTTTAACACTAGTTCTAAAGCATTTTAAAAATTTATTTTTATTAGAAAAAGAATTAAAAAAAGCATCATCATTAATAACATCATTAGACACTAAATCAATTTTATTTTGAATTAAAACACAAGGTAAAGGAGAATCATCTTTAAATTTAGCTTTTTCATCAACTGCATTTTTCCATTTTAAAGTATCATCTAAAGTTTTTCTATTTGTAATATCACTAAATATTAAGCAAGCATGAGCATCTTTAACTAATATTTTTGTTGTTCCTATACTTCTATCTTGACCTGCTATATCCCATATTTGAACTTTATAATATTCATTGTTATATTTATATATTTTATAATTAAAATCTGTCATTACTGTTGCTTTGTATTTATCTGTGAATTCATTTTTCACCCATAAACGACAAAAAGATGTTTTACCTGTATCACTATGACCTACTACTACTATTTTTAAATCTTCTTTTATTTTTTTGTGTAACATTTTTTTTCTTTTTTTTTAAATTATATTTTTTTTTTAGGAAATTAATATATTATAATTTAATATAAGAAATGAGTGAAGATAATTCTAAAAGAATGAGTTTACAATTAAAAAATAATTATTCTTTTCAAATTAATGAAGAAAATAATTTAAAGAATTTATTATTAAATGATGAAAATGATACTCCTAAAAGATATAGAAGTTTATCTTTAATATTAGAACTTCCTAAAAATTTTGTTCCTCAATTAAAACCACAAAAAAGTCTTTTATGTCCAAGTCCTATTACTTTAGGAAACGAAAAATATGATTTAAAATTTGAAGAAGAAATACCAAAAAATAAACTTTTACATGTTTTTAATATACATAATATAGAAGAAGAAAATTCAGAAAATTATAATGAAGAATTAGCATTTAGTGAATGTGATGATGAAAAAACAATTTCAGATGAAGAAGAAAATGAAGATGAAGTTGTTAATGAAATTTATCAAGAAAATTTAAGTAAAATGAGAAAAAGTTTTAAAGTTATTAGAAAAAGAGCATATTCTGTTATTAAACCTAATAATGATGATTATCATATCAAAAATAAAATTCAAGATTTACAAATGTTACAAGATTATTCTGCTCTAATTCCTAAAAATGTTATTGAAAATAAAATTAATAAAAATAATATTTTTGAGAAAAATAATAAAATCAGAAAAGAACATAGATTTATGACTATGGAAACTCCTTTTCATTCACATTCTATTTTAGGATTTCTTGAAAATCGAATTAATTCAATTTCTGAAAAATAATATGAATTATTTTTAAAAAAAAGAAGTTTTAATTAAATTATTGGAAAATATATATTTGTTTTATTTTTATTAAAGATAATTTTTATTGAAAATATTATTTTTTCCATTTGAATAAATTTGCATTAATTATTTTTATTAAAGTATTCTGTTTAATTTTAAATATTTTTTTTTACATAATTCAATTGATTTTTAACTAACTTAATAAAGGGTATTGTTAATTTAATTAATAAAATACTTATTAAAATATTAAATTTATTTTCAATTTCATCTTTATATACCTTAAGTTCTTTTTATACACTTTCTGAATCTAATATAGAAAAAATTACATTTGTATTGGAAAATATTTGAAATATTCATATTCTTAATTTATTGAAATTAATGAGCTTACAAAATCAAAATTTTCAATATTTGGATTACTTATGTAATATTCATTCTCAAAATCATATAATTTCCCTAATTTTACTAATTCATCTAGATATTCTTTGGATTTATATTATTTTTTATTATTCTAATTATCCAAAAATGATTTATAATATCATATTAAAATTATCTTTACTAAATAAAGGTAAATTATGAAGAAAATCAAAATAACCATGTAGAAATTGAATATTTTGAAATGAATTTTCAAAATATCAGGCGTGATTGAAAGATAATCACTAAGAATGAAAAATTATTAAAAAAATTTGAACCATTTATTTATTTTAATAATTAAATATTTCCTTAATATTATTTATGAGTAAAACAAAATTTTTATTTTTATTAAAAATATTGCTCTTTTTAATCTATAATATAATAAAGAAAGAATGTTAATATTCATTTTAAGTAAGTTTTTTTTAGATTAATTGAAATCATAAAATTTGATTTCTCTTTAGTAGAAATCATTAATTTTTTTTCTTCAATTTGATATAAACTATAAATATTGTTTTCTTTTTTAAATTGGCATAGAAGATTGCATTAATAGTGTTATCTTTGTCAGTAATACGATATATACCATTTTGATATATCCCAAAAATATTATTATTAAACAAATAAATCTTTGATAATTTAAAATCATATTGACTTATTGATTCTTTTTTGTTGATATCTATTTTAAATATTGATTTTCTTAAAGAAATCGATAAATAATTTCATTTATACATGATATATCAATATTATCGATATTTATAATATAATATTGAAGTGTTAATTCTCTTATTTCCAATAAATTTTTCAAATTAAAAAACATTATTCTTGTATCTTTGAAAATAATAACTATTTCATTAGTACTTACTTCTATTATTGAACAAATTTGTTTTTTATTATTATTTAATATATCTGAAGATTTATCTTTTTCAATTAGTTTTAATGTGGAATTCTCTAATAAAACTAAGATTTTATTATCATATTTCTTCAATTCTATAATTTCCCTAGCATATTCACCAATATTAATTTCTTTATTTATTTCCAAATCATTTGTATATATTAGAACTTTTTAACAATAAAATTATTTTTCTATATCCAGGAAGCTCTTTTATAAGTGAATTTTTTTTTATTATATGAGTTTTCACCTTAGTTATTAAACATATTAATCCATTTTTTAAACCTTTAATAGTACAAACTATTTATCCCGAATTTTTAATGTTATTATTGATTTCTGAAATAATATCTATCGATTTATTATTATTAGAATCAATATTTGAATAAGTTAAGTCTATATTATTTTCATTTTTAATTCTCAAATTTTTTAAATAATTTAATTGTGTTAATAATTCATCCATTTTTTGTTTTGAATCCATATTTTCTTTTTGCAATGCTTCTATTTTTTGATTTAAATCCATATTTTCTTTTTGCTTTGCTTCTATTTTTTTAATTTGAATCCATATTTTCTTTTTGCAATGCTTCTATTTTTGTTTGATTTTCTTTTTTTAAATCTTCTATTTTTGTTTGATTTTCATTTTTTAATTTAATAAATGTGTTTGTAAGATTTCTCATGTTTAAACTTTCAGGTTAACAAAAAAAATTACATCAAATGTAATATTAATTTCATTTTTTATTGATAAATTTTTAAAAAATCATTTAATTTTTTTTATATAGTTTGTCTTCATTTGTTTGTAATAAAGAATCATATAATAAAAAAGTATATGAATTTTTTGAATTTTCTTTTGTTTATTAATGGCAATTTCAAAAAAAAAATTTTCTGATTTGAATAATACTATAAATTAACTTTTTAGTTTCTTGAATTTGATCTTCACTAACATCATGTTGTTTTTTTTTTAAGGGAAAAGAAGTTTTGGTTTCCATATTATATTAATTATTGAATCCTCATAAGATTTATTTTTTTCAATATATTTAAAATTATTATTCCCATTATTGTCTTTAAGAAAATCAAAACTTATTTTTTTAAAAAAAGGAATATTACCTGATTTATTTAAAACTACATTTTTGGAATCTAAATAAAAATCCCATCAGCTTCTTCAAATCCATAACCTTTTTATTTACTTGTAAAAGAAATTCTTTCTTTTCCTTTAAAGATTTGAAAAAATATAAGTTAAAATAAAATATTATTCCAGGTAATCTTTCCATACCTTGATTTAATATTTCATCTCCTATTGAATTAATAATTGAATTTGGCAATTGCTCTTCGCTAACATGAGAATTATATTGTACAAAAAATTCTTGATCGTCTGTTAATTTATTTTCTTCTCTTATTTCTTTTTATTCAGTTAAGGAATACTACGATATACTACTTGTAATTTATTTTCTTTTTTATCACTAACTAAAATTTGTTATATATTTTCCATTTCAAAATATTGAGAAGGATTTATCATATTTAAATATACTCATACTTTTTGCTCTCTAAATTTCATTATTCCTACATCATTTATATATTTATTATTTATTTCCCCCTCTTTATTTTTATTATTTAGCTCTTTTATTGCTTCTTTTATCATAAAAATAATAAATTAGGACAAGTATTATTTTCGTTAAAAACTTAAAATTATTATCATTATATTCGTTCAAAATTCCTTTTTTAATTAAAAAATCTGGTGAAAATAAAACAATTTTTCTATTATTATTTTTATCCATTTTATTTAAAATATAAGTAAATTTAGTTTCATTT